>DWQW01002485.1:0-26662 GCA_018249695.1 Heliconius erato demophoon | reverse complement strand
ACAAATAATATCGTGAGTACTTATCCAAATCAATTAATTAATAATTAAGGCTGTTTGTAATATATATATTTCTTAAATGAATAATCATGTAATTCAAGCGGGCAAAGCCGCGAGCAGGCCGCTAGTACACAAATAATTGTGTAAATTTGAACGTGACTTGAATATCCTAACTACGCAGTCCCGTCGCAGATTAACTTGATTAGTGAGTTCTCGACTCCTTCCTAATTCAATGAGGTCCTCTGCCGTGATATACGCAAAGAATTAATGCCTAATCAAAATTAAAGAAATATATATAGCAGTGTAATCATTTTCCCGTATGGGAAAGTATGTGTAAGTAGTGGATCTCCATGTTAAGACGCTACGTTTAGGGGCAGATCTCAACGTCTATCCTTATAAAGCAGAACGAAGAAATTAAAATTATGTAATCATATTTACATATTTCTCGAGTTAGAATCAAACCCACAACCATTATGAGCGCTACAACAGTCTCAATCATAATATAGATCGTAGGCGGGTATAATATATTCTGTAATTAAACAAAGTTTGTAATAACCAAACAAGTTATAGTCAAATTAGTTTAATATGTTTAACATAAAAACAAATATACACGAACGTATATTTCGTTTTATTCCCATAGCTAACAACACATTCATAAATTCGATACCACAATTCAAAATTCCAATAAACATGGTAGCCCGGGGACATTAGATAGCAATAATGAAATTATTATGTATTTTCTAATTTACATAGTCTAATGTCGACTGTGTCGCTCACATATACTATGTTTTAATAGTACTGTATGTAAAATATGTAAATTGCATCAATGGTACATGTATTTAAGCTTCCACGAAATAAATTGTTTATATGATACAGTTATATGAATTACTAAACTATATTGGTAACGTAGACAAAATTTTAATTATTTTATTTTAAGGACTATACCACACTATAAAAAATATATTTTCGTATAAAGATTGGGTGGGGTTGGGAGGGGTGCGGGTTCGAGTCTCGCTTAATTCAGAAGCGGATACTTTAAGTTAGCATAGGTTTTCTAAAAAAAATTATATTTTAAACATTACATTTCTAAAAAGTAAAGTACACACTAGCAAAAAAAAAGTACCACACAGTACAACTACAATTAATTAATCTCATGCATCGTGTCTTAGAGCTCTATCAATAAGGATATACATTATTTTAAACATCTTTTCAACATGATGTTTCAAATAAAACCTCGAGGAGTTGATCTGGTCGGTGGATTCGTCTGTTATCTTTATCAAGTTTTGATTTTTCTTCTTACGATGTATATGGATTTCGGTGATGAGAACAGTTGCTGAAAGTAATTGTAGACATTATTACAGGGTTCTATGAATATCTTTACCAAATTTATCTTTATTAAAAGTTCACATATTCTTAGAATCGGGTTGATAGAATATCTAGTGTCAAGAATCAAAAGAACTAATTTCTCACGCCATAAAAAACGATTTTTTAATCATAAAGTTAATTATTGAAAGAAAAAATATTATAAATAGCTTGTTCTCTATAAAGTCGGTTTACGGATGATAATGCGAGATAAGAAATCATTGAAGAAAATTTTAACTGAATTATTATTATTTAATAAAGAACAAAGAAGGAGTTATTTGATTTTTTTTTTGATAAATTAACATTTATTATAACAAACAAATACAAATTAATTACAATTAACAATGTACTATTTAATAACAGGTAAGATTAGCAAGGAATAGAGATGCGTCACAAGCCTTAGCGTTCCTTAGGCCGGTCGTGCCGCTCTATCGTTCGTTCTGCGCTCTCGCTCGCACACTCGACTCAGGCGGAACTTGACAATGGCTCATACTTTTTCATGCGGGCAACCGGCGTACATAGTTTTATTCCTATATGTTATTTATTACTTTTTAAATTTATATTTTTTAATATTATATAATTTATATTATATTTTAATTTATTTATATTTTTTAACAAATAAAAATGAAGTCATTAACATTCGGCGTGACGGAACTCAAGGACGGGCTTTGTCTTGCCACATTGCCAGACTTTAAAACAACCCAATTTATAAAATCAAAATAACCGACAAAAACACTTAATCTACAGCGTTTTAATAACAAGCACTAACTCGAAAATCCATATATTTTACGACAATTTTTTTTGATGATAACGCAATATCTGTGTCTAACATAATAAAGTTTCCCATTTTATTAGTTCAAGTTTAAGGTGTTCGGTGATTATAATGAAAGCTTCAAGTTGAAAATCTCATAAGCTATTCAAACGTTAGATACGGATTTATGAGTCGTAACAATTTTATAGATGGTTCATAATCGAGAATATAACATAATATAATTCTTTGCGGAACATCGTCTTTTTATAGGAATTTGAATTATTTTCAAGCAATGTCATTAATTGCAAATTCTATTCCGTACCTATATAGATGATCGTTAAATTTTTCGAACGTCGGAGTTCATAATCATCAGGGTAACGACAGTAATTCCATTAAACTCCAGGCTGTAATGATCCCTCATTATATTAGATGGAGTATTCAATTATGTGGTAAAGTTATTATAACGGTTTAAACAACTTTCGATAATGCTTGAAAATACAGGCCGTACTTTTTCAAAACTTTATAGGAAATGGAAAATTTTATATAATCATAATTTGTAAAATAATTACATATTCAAGTATTATAGAAACTAAGGCCATCGTGGAACAGGGGAACAAACGTGGGACTGTAAACGTGACGGTTGTCCATTGAAATCCCTCTAGGGGAAAGAGCTATTTAATATTTTCATTTCTTATTCTGGTAACGAGTCTGGTGAAGTGAATAATACGTTTTATAACAAAAAAATCAGTACCTGCGAGAAAATATCCAATGCCTAGAAGGCAAAACGCTCCTCGAAGCATTGTTAACGATACAGGTTCCAGACCTATAGTAGATTCAGATTGTGGCTACAAATGTAAATTTAAATTATTAGACACTTTGTTGTTATGCGACTTAACCTAATATGTTATGTACTTTTTTTATTGTTTACGCTGTATCCAGTGCATATGAGGGTCGGTCGGTCGGTATTCTGGAGACATTTCGTGTTGAGTGGCGGAATTTAACACCTCTTGGTCTTGTTAACATAATAAATAAATCAAATCAAATAAATCAAATTCACGCTGTATCCCGCACACAGCATTGTAGGCAGAGGGAACCTGGTGTTAAGACACTCCGTTCCCCACTTTCCGCCAAGTTCCGGAGGCATTGCGTGTTCAGTGGCGGAACTCAACATCGCTATTTGCCTCGACATCAGAGCAAAGAAATGAAAGTATAAATGTAAATGAATATTTCTTTTCCTCGAGTGGGGATCGAACCCACAACCAGTCGATTTTATAGTCACACTTTGTGTCCCTGCGCCACGACTGGCCTCAAGGTTAACAGAACAAGGAAATGAAAATATTAGATATTATCGTATTATACTCTGAGTGAGAATCGAAGCCTGAACCGTTGCGTTTAAAGTTGCCAGCTATGGATGTATGAGCTTTATACGTTTATTTTCTAATTTTTTCGAATTTCATAAATTTTTGACGGTTTATCTTTCTATTTTTTATATAACAAATAAGCAAAATAATGATAAAAATAAATAAAAATTTCTTTATATATAAAATATTTTCATTATAAATTATAATATTAGGTGTTTTTTTTTTAATTCTGAATTCTGCATTTAACCGCACCAAGCTTGATGAGCGTTGATGCGGTCTACGGTAATGCACGCTCGCTTAATAAATATCTATACACTCTGTTTTCTAGTTAAGGAAATGAAATATTTATTTAAATTTATATTTTGATTTTCTCACTTTGGTGTCGAGGCAAAGCGCGGCGCCTCCTTGATGTGCGCAGGATATAGTGTGGAGCCGCTAAAAATATACATTGAAAGTTCATTACTTGAGCATTCTGGTTGTTTTCGGTATTTTCCTTACTTTCCTTACTATCACTCTCCGTCACTGGATTGGACCTTCTAGATTGTTCTGGAAGGTTCTTATATTCATCTGTAGTCATTTTAGCTAATATTCCAGCTTCGAACAAAGTCATTACTCTAAAAATTAAAAAAAATATAAGAGAATAATATTATTTATGAATATGAAATGTTAAATGGCGTTCGATACTAGGAAGAAGCATTATGACTTAATATGATAACTTAATATAAGAGGTTGTTGTGTCACAGGGCACAAGCGTACGACTCTAAACGCGACGGTTGTAAGTTTGTTTCCCTAACTTGGGTGAATAGTAATATATAATTAAATAATATAATGAGAAAGAAGTTTCTTAATACTAGGTTCCCAGTTTCCTTCTGGTTACCCTGCCATATGCGGTATACAGCGTGAATAAAATATGTATATACTAAGTTAAATGCAGAACAATTATAGATATTAATTACATACTGTGATCAAACCCACGACCTGTTGCTTAATAGTCAAGATTATCTTCACTTTTCAGATCAAAATCTAAATTATCTGTACTTATTTAGAAGACGTATAAAAAATATCTGGTTGAACTAGTAATTTATTCACATGGAGGCTACCAAATACGTACATATTGTTAAATGTTTCCAAATAAGGACATCCAATTTGTAGAGCAATAGCTGAATATCTTGTATATAATTTTTCACTTAGATGAAAATTGTGAGAACCTAAACAAACAAAGAAGTTAGATATTCACCTAAATATATAACAAAAAAAAAATTATATGATTGCAAATAAAATATATAAAGGTTTTATAAACATTGTTTATCCATGTACACTACAGTATATAAAGCGATTTACTTGAAATTTTATTTAACGTAGATACTTTCTGAGTAGGTATATTTTTAATCTTATTTTACACAAGCGTGCGACTGTAAGCATAATGGTTGTGGGTTCGTTCCCATTTTCTGGGGAATAGATGATTTAATATTTAATTTAATAATACATTCATTATTACAGTCATAAATAATGTAATACGTTACTCTAAGCATTGCTCGTTTATAAACAACTTTATGATTTTTATCTCAAAAGCTATTGTAATAAGCTGCCTTTTGAGCTAGAGACTATTGTATTGGTATTTGAATTCAAATATATCTACATATTTTTACCCAGACTAGTAGTAATACCTATTTATCTTTGGGTTGCTAGGATCATGATATCATTATTTTAATTTTACATTTTCTCGAAACGTATACGCTCAAATTACATGCTATAAAAGCCGAAGATCATTTTCATTAAAATTCCTTGATGATGAAATAACTTTCGCTCGTAAGTTTCAATATACATGTGAAATAAAAATTGATGAAATATCACCTTACACAATTTTTAATTATTTTTTGTCACAAAATGCCTTATTGTTACTTATTATGTTTATTTTATTTCAATAGGCTTTTTTTTATGGAAATGACTTATAATTTCTTTTTTTTTCAGCTTCATTCGGTATCCCATATACAGAGTAGGCAAATAAAATGTAGTGTTAAGACACTCCGTTCCCTACTTTCCTATCAATTTGCGAGACATTGCGTGTTGAACAGCGGGACTCGCGCTTTGCCTTGACATCAGAGCGAAGAAATTACCATATTAAATATTACCATTTCCTTCCTTCATTGGGGATCGAACCCAAAATCCGTTACGTTCACAATCATATGCTTGTGCATCTGCGCCACGACTGACCTCGGTTGTATAGGTTTATAATTGAAAAAAATATAAAAATATTTTTATCAACAAAAATACTAGAATTTTTTAAATGAAAAGGCTGAAATTAGTTGTATATATGAATATTATCTTTATGGTGATAATATTATTGTAACACGTAAGTAATCCAGATTCTACCCGTCGAGTCTACCCGTGACCACGGACTACTGCAAAGTGTTCGAAACGTCGGGTTTCCAAAAATGTATAAAAGTACCAAATATACGCGATTAATCCGGTTAAAATAGTTTCATTTAAAAATAGTTAATATATCATTGTGTAGTTCAAGGAGCGATTCCGCGAGCGGCTCGATGGTCTATTTAATAAACTAAATTATGTTTGTGTCCTAATACATTTTTAACATGAAAAACATCCAAAAGCTCTCAAGCTCATTCATTTTTGTAACATTTTTAATTGTTACTCCACTCCTATCAGTTATAACGCGATGTAACGTGCCTTTAAGTTTCCTCCATAGATGGACTATCTAACATAGATATCATTTTCAATTCAAATCAATATCAATTTAGTTCAGCAAACTCTTCCACTTTATAATATTAGAATAGATATGTATAGATATTTACCAAACCTCTCAGTATCATAATATAGTGTTTCTCTTCCACCCAATATGGCGACGCGACGCTTTGATAAGACCAAGCGGACTCCATTCTCTACACTGCGTACGCGTTGTACGTGCTGACGACGCATGAGGCGCGCTAGCCGACCGTAGACGCCGGTACCATTCTGAAAGGTTTTGTGTGCATGGGTAGAGGGAATCTAATATTAAAATACTCCTCTTTCTTTCCTCCTATTTTTTAAGACATTGCGTATTGAACATTGAATCTGATATGAAAATAAACCATTCCTCCGAGTGGGAATTGACCTCTTCAAACAGCAAAACATAATAAACGATTCTCGTTTTCATCTTGGAGTACATTCTTTTCTGTCCATGTTACGTAATTTGCATTTATATCAGTTATTTTATAATATTTTTGCTGAATTGGTAAATATCTGACTGACTAGTTGGCTGTTTTTATAAATTTTCCAACAATTATTTCTTTTTGTAATGAAAATAAAATTGCTATATTTTTTTTGTAAATATAAAAAAATATATAAAGGTTATATAAATCAGGAAAATAAAGATGCAATATAATTAGAAACGTACCTGCAATATAGCCAAAGTTGAGCTATGGCTTTCCACGACCAGCTCGTAGCCTTTATCTCTCATAGCCTCTTCTAGGGCTCGCAAGGTTCCAATAGGCTGTTCCTTAGCTGGTCTCGCTAAAAGACTTGTTAGATTTGCAGAATACATGTCGCCTATCACGTATGTAGCTCCTAAGGATATAAGGATGCCTACGAGACGAGCCTTATGTGTTTTCGATGGTTCTTTTGTGGATGCTGCAATTTTATTTTGTGTCTTTAACGAAACAAGTATTTGCTAAAAGCTTAAAATAAAATCGATCTTTTCTGCATAAGGTTTTTATAATTACTTGTATTGTATGAAGTGTTAGGAGTATATTTGAACGACATGAATCTGGATAGTAATATATAAAGGAAATAATTATAAAATAATTTAAATATATAATATAATTTAAGCATATACCTTGTCTGAGGAATAAAGAAGTAGTGAACCAACAGCAATTATTCAACAGGCTTAGTTGATCTGTTTTGCGTCGTTGCCATAGCGATGGAGCGGCTATAACTATCCAAAGAGCTGGACCTGTTATGAGAAGCGTTGCACCCACTAAGGGCCATACCTGCAAATGCGATTTTTAATTTTTTTTTAAGCTCCACGCTATATCTCGCACATAGGCAAAGAGAACTTAGTATTAAGACACACCCCACGCACCATAAACTTTTGGAGACTTTACAGTTTTGTCTTGTTACCAATGAGTTAATGAAAATATTTTTTTCCCCGAGTAGGATTAGAAGCCAGAACCGTCGCGTCTATTGTCAGATCCTATGCCGCTGCTACGACGGCGTGTTTCAGAAATAGTAGCTGATTTTTTTGTGTTAATTCAGATTGTATACATAAGAATATATTTTTTTATTTACCTCCCATCGGAACGGTCTGATGATAGCTAATGTTTCACTCAGCTTGTCAGGTGCATGAGTCAAAAAGGCTCCAGAATCAGCGAGGGTCAAGAAAGAGAATTCCACAGCTTGCAATCGCTCCCATGTCATGGTCACATCTCCAAGGAAGAAATCTGCTTTCTAATGATTAGTTTCTTTTTAATTAAATATACATATATATTCTTTTAAAGTAAATATACATGTATATATTCAAACCCATTTCGATTTCGTTCTCAATCGAGGAGCATCTGTGTCCAACCAAATAGACATTTCAACTGTATAACATTAGTGTAGACTACTATAAAATAATATTAAATGTAAAGTAAATCTATACATTTATAGATTAGAAGAATTAATGAAAAGTTAAGCATATTTTTTATATAATGCCTAACTACACGTTATTAATATTACATAGTTTATAATGGGTTCGATTCTCAGTTGAGCAAATAGCTATTTCAATTGGGTTTAATTAAAACAAGCTTTGTGATTGCTGCCAATAACGATCACTTACTATAACAGGAGGTAGCGTAAGAAAACAGACAATAAATGAACCTCCTAAAAAAACTCAAACTTACACGTTTCCAAATTAATCCTAGAGTTCCTTTAAATGTTCCGTTGCCAGCGATTCTTGATCCTTGACTCCTTTCTGGTGGATCATAGTATCTGTATCTAAGCAAGAAATAATTACAAATAAAAAGTATTTTTATTGATATTATTCTAAAATTATTGATACATTTGGAAAATATAGTTTTAACATTTTTGAATTTAATGAAAATTCTAATAAATGAATACCGTATCTCTTGGCGGTTCGTTCTCTCTGACTACCCTGCTAGGGATAAAGCGTGAAGCTAATAGTTATAAAAATGAAATAAGATAACTTTGGCACAATTATCACTTCCTCAAGTGACGTAGGTTTGAACCCGGAATAATTTATTTAATACAAACAATTTGAGGACTTTCTTAGTTCAAAGTGTACTATTACAAGTTAAATATTTTTAAATCGCTTTGTTACTAATCACAATTAAAAACCACACAATTTTAAGTTTCACACAAAAGTGAAAACAGTACATGAATTTGGTAGCTGACTTAATTACTTAGAAATTTTAAACATACTTAAAGTTAAGTTTCTTCGCCAACAACGAAAGTAATTTGTCGTCTCTCCCACCAGTGACGTTCACTGTAGAATCGTTGTTATATATCACAAAGTGCCAAGGTGGTGCCTAGACAAAATTTACATGTAAACTTAGGTACAGTACAGTATAAAGTGTAAATTATAATCTAAATCAAGTTCAGGCTCTATGTAAATTAAATTAAATTAACCAATTTATATTGTTTTGTGTAATAACAGCTTATTATTGTTAGATAAATTCTTATAGTATCCATGCATCGTGCTGATAAGTGATAACACACTATTATGGCATAGCTGGGTATTGTTTGACTGGTTGTGAGTTCGATTTTCATAATTTGAAAGTTTATATTTACAATATTTTTGTCTTTGACCGATGAAAAAAAGGGCGGCGTTTAGTTCCACCACTAAACAAGATCATGTTTAGAACCTAAAATTAAGTATAATACAGAGGTAGTGGTGTATATGTATGTAAATATTCACTCAAGTTTAATAATATCACATCGAGTAAAGTTGTTGAAGAATTTATTTTTGCAATTATACGCTTAATAAAATTTGTCGAGAGGTTTTGTGCCATCTTAATATAAATTTGAATTTAATAGAACTTAAATTAAAATTTCTTGTTCCCCATGCAGATTCTTTGATTTGCGTAATCTTTATATAGAAAATGTATAAAAATTTTAACGTAGCGGGACATGAACCCGCGCCTTTTGGAAACCTTCCTAGCGCTATAATCACTAAGTCGTACGTTAGTCTTTATATACTTACGTGTAACACAGGCACGTCAAAAATTCTTCCTTGGAAGTCTTGATAGACTTTATCAGCAGGAGGCAATGCGGGGGATTTGTAAAGACTGCCGGACCACCAGTTTACTAGTGTTAGATGGTTCAGCTTATTCGGCGATGCCTGATTGTAATATAGCCTAAATCTGTAAATATATAAATTTGTGTTATAATTCTATTTTTTTTCTCAGCTTAATATTATTCCCAAATATAGGCAGGCAAACAGTGTAGGCAGAGAAAAACTAGTTAAGGCACTTCCTTAACTTTCGCCCTCTTCTGTTTTTCCTTTTTAATTTTGAGTGGCGGAACTCAATGTCGTTCTCTGGATTGTTACCAGAACGAGATAGTTAAAATAATTATTTCTATGTCTGCGTATAAGTCGCTGTGATATGGCAGGTAATAATGTATGTTTTAATTCCTATATTTAAAGGAATTTAAATCAAAAAGTTACTTTGATGACTTTAAAAGATTTGAAGTTTTATATTGTCTATGTATTGCTTTGTACTGCATGTAACAGGATAAGTAGTGAAAATGAAATATTTAATTTCCTCAAGCCAAGGGAGTCGAACCCATTACCTGTCGCTTTTACAGTAGTCACACGCTTGTGCCTCCACAATTGGCCTCAACAAACTTGATTTTATTTAACATTCTTATAAATAGTTCAACTCAACACGCAACGGCATATCTTAGGTTCCCTCTCTCCACGTGGAGCTCAAAAAATTAAAAAAAAAATTTTTTTACTAGAACACGAAAGTAGTTCCGACTAACAAATAAATGATTGCGTAGTTTAAGCAGGCGAAGCCGTTAAATTGCCCCTAGTCGAAAATAAAAGTCTTACGTGATGTGTCTTGCATAATCCTCCCCATATCACTAATTGTTAATATATTATTAATCTCTAGTAATAGTATAGAAGGAATTAATTATAATATAATATGATTAATAGTTTAACTAGATGAATCAATGAGATTATATATAATTGACTTAGTTTATACTATGTAGGTACCTATAGGTAAACTTGATTTTAATAATAATCATGATTTTATGATATATTAGAATGCGAATATAACATAATTACTTATAGTTCAAGTTTCACGCTTTATCCCGTATATAGTAGGGTAGGCAAAGAGAAGCGATTGTTAAAACACTCTGTACTAGGATTTCAACCAGAATTCGTGGAAGAAGTTTAGTTACGAAACTTAACGCCTCACCGCTTTATCAGAGCGGGGAAATGATAATAATTTATGTCCACGAGTACAGATCGAATGTACCCAAGTATTTATATTATCCACAATATTTAAGTTATTTTATTTGTAGACAAAGCGCGGCGTTCAATGTCGGCACAACAACGCAATGTCTCGAAAATTGTGCTGAGAGTGAGGAACGGTGTGCCTTGATATTACGTTCCCTAGCCCAACTGTTACGTGGGAAAAAGTGAAAAGCTGTTTTTAATTGTTTTTTGTAATGGTATGAACTGACAACCATCGTTTTTGGTTAAACTAGTTAAAACACGTCCCTAGAGCTATATTTTGAAAAATCAAATATTCATTTATTATACGAGGCTTAGTAATAGGTCTATTACTACGCGGCTATATTCTACAAGGGGACTCCAAAACGTTTCAAAGTGTGGGTGAATTTAAAACTGTTCTTTTTTAGCAAAATACAACTCTCGTCCGTTCTTCTCTCGTTTTTAGCGCTATCTTCCGCATTTAGCAGTGTAGTCTAGTTTAGTCATAAGACACTCCGTTCCCCATTTTCCGACGAATTTTCGAAGAGATGAGATAATAATTCTTTCTCCCGACTGGGAATCGAACGCACAACCGTCGCGTTTACAATCACACACGTTAATGCGTGCCGCTGCGCCAGGATGACAATAAAATAACAAATAATATAAACAATATAATTCGTCTTTCACCTTACGACTACGAATTGACTGCAAAACAAATATATATATATTTTCAAAGAAAATGCTGTAGCCGGAGCACTAAAAAATATGTTTTGGCCAATTCACAATCGGCGTTTCGCTCAATCGAATTACAATGTACGTGAGTCCGTTGCTTTGTATTGGGTCTCTCGAATTGAGAGAAAATGTAATTTTAGAAATACTGGCAAGATGGCACGATAATCAAGCTAGTACATACCTACTCGCAGCGAATTTTAAAATAACATTAGTTTTATTTCATGAGATAAATCTTAGGTTATTATATTTATTTTTCGTATTTTATTCGTTTATGCAATGGATTTCAAAGTTATGTTATTATTATTATATGTATATAAATATTTACTGAAAACGTGCACCAAATGTGCATAATAAGGACGCTATATGTACATATTATGCATATTGAATATATAAACTAATATATATACAAAAATATATAAACTAAATCAAATACTATATAATTATATTAAGGAACGGAGTGTGTAGCACTAGGTTCCCTTTGCCTACTCTGCTGTATATTAAGTAGAAGTTTATAAACTAAACTTGCATCAATTTTCTTTCTCTATGATAAAGTCGTTGTAAATTTCATGAAATGTATTGTATAATTTTTTCTAGATTTTCTAGAAAAAAATTGATATGTTTGTCATTTACCTTAAGTTGTAAAGTGAAAGTGATCTCTCTACATCAATTGACGTTATGAAAGCGGGGTGCGAAAAATAATGTCAAGGAACGGAGTGCCTTGACACTAGGTTCCCAGGTTCCATCTGCCCACCCTGCTATGAGCGGGATACAGCGTACAGCAAAAAAAAACATATTTTTTTATATTTATAAGGTATATAATATATAAGTAGAGTTACCAAATAATGTTTTTCGTGTTCGATCGTGAGTGTCACTTAGTAATACCTATACCGAATATTACTAACTGGCTCTCACGATCGAACGGTATTCCGATATAATCAATCACTAAATGGGCTCTGTCAGGCACGAGAGTATGGTACCGTCAAATTTGTAGGTAATGAGATTTTTCTAATAAAAATCCAGATAAGTTTCGACTCAGCCCGTGATCGTGATTTAACTTGATTCTTACTAATTACGGAATTTAAAATTAGCTTGAAATCTAGACCTGTTGCCCTTTGCTTGCTTGTCAGAGCGAAGAAATAAAAATATGTTATTTCTGCGACCGGGAATCATACCCATAATATTTATATAGAGAAAAAAGAGTAGTTTAGAGATTGTTTGAGCATAGAATAAGATAGATCAAGGCATAGATATAGATAGAGATCATTATACTCCGTTTCCTGGGCGAATTCCGAAATTCGAGACATTGCGTGTTGAGTGGCGGAACAAAATATCGCGCTTTGTTTTTCAAAATGAAAATAACGGGAAAACGCGCTGCACCACGATTGCTTCAGAAGTAAGGAACATAGAAATATATTTCATCTACCGAACGATATATGAGAAAATCCTTACCGCTTATCAATCTTCCCTAGAGTTATTATCAACAAAGACAGACAAACTACCATCATATTAGATGGAGCGCTGCCGTATTGAGGTTATTGCCTCAATTATTTCGCAATTCATTAATTTTATTACAGCTTAATGATATATTCATTATAATTTAGTGCAACGTCGGCTCGATTTACGATGTGGTTTACTCTATAGATTTATCGGTTGTTTCCTAAATAATTGTCTTTCTTTTCATTTTCATTGTTATTTGTTTCATAGTAAAACTATGTTTTGTTTTTTTTTCGTGAGAAAATATTAATTTTCATGACAAAAGACTGTCCCTGTTTTTTGGCAAATAATAAGATAGTATTGTTGCAGTTGTATAATAAATTTATCATTATTAAAACCTATTATTTTTAACGTTAAATTTTTCTTTAAATATATTTAGCAGAGTTTGAACAGAAACGTTCTAAATTAATTCTTTAATTAATATAAAATGTAGCGATTTGTCATTTCGCCTTTTTTGCTCATTAGGAGACATATGCATTCAGAGCAGTTTGATTTCGATTTTAAATATTTTTATTAATAGCTGGTACATTAGTTTTCAGTCATGTACTGAAAACGTGACGGTTTAGGTTCTATTCCTTAAATAATTATTTTTATTTTCTTGCTCTGATAACAACTAAACAGGGTTTGGCAGAGGCAACCTAGTACTAAAACAGTACTAGGTTGCCTCTGCCAAACCCTGCAGTATTAAGGATACAGGTTGAAGCTAAACACATCAATTTTTAATCTACTACTATTAATATTAATACATTTTGAACTATCCAAAGACGTTAAAACAATAGATATTACCGGAAAACAAAGAGATGTTCTTAACTTAGCCTCACGTATTCCTAACATTTTGTACTTGACGTCTTAGACAAGTATCAGTATTAGACAGAGCAAGGAAGTTGGACTTACCTATCGGTTAATATTTTGTATGAAGAGCAGCCAAGAAATAAGTCCAGAAAATATGATACCAACTAGATGCTAGAATTTAAACGTCAAATTCAGATAAATAAGATATAGAGTTGCTATACTGCAGTATCTAATAATAGCAGTTATTAAAGTTCTATATCTATATGTCTGTCCGTCTATGTCACCGAACTTTTAAAAATGTAGGAAAATTTTAACTTAACAGAATTTTTCGGATTTGAAGACCTGTGCCTCTCGTAAGCCATCGAGGCTCTCTGATCTGTAAGCCATATGTTCTTATCAAGCTTCCTTGAAATTCTTAAACGCTGGCTACATTAATAAGAAGAAAGGAGCTAATAGGAATCTAAAATTTTTAAAGTCATTTTTGAAGTATGTTCAGAAAATTATTTTTATAGCAAAAAAATCGCGGTTCATAATTATGTGGTCAATTGCTAGAATCTCTGTTAATAATGTGTAAATATGAATACTTTAGCTCTTGTTAAATCTATTTTGCTTTAATTTGAATAAATTTACATAAAATGTAGAAGGACAGAAACGTGCGACTATAAACACGTCGGTTGTGGTTTCGGTTCCAGCTCGAGGGAATAAAATATTACATATTTTCATTTCTTCGTTGAGTTCCGTCAGTTAACTATACAAGAACTCGGTGGATAGTGGGAAACTGAAGTTTTTTGCCCACCTTACAATTTGCGGGATACAACGTTATACTACTATATAATTTA
The DNA here is from genome assembly GCA_018249695.1 of Heliconius erato demophoon. NCBI lineage: Eukaryota > Metazoa > Arthropoda > Insecta > Lepidoptera > Nymphalidae > Heliconius > Heliconius erato. The sequence goes on along the minus strand of DWQW01002485.1, from coordinate 11,899 downwards.
ACTTAGTATCAGCAGCATGTAGCAGAGTAGGCAGTATAACTTATTGTTAAGATGTTACGTTTTTCACTTTCTTTCCGAATTAGAGACGTTAAGTTTTCAGTAGTGGATTGAACGTCGCAGCTTGTCAAGAGTACCGCCTACAGTCAGAGGTAGTGTCACTATGTACTATGTAAAAAAATATTATTTATATATTTTAGTACTCTTTTTCAGCTTTACTCCGTGGTTCCCAGAGGGAACATGGGAATCTAGTGTTAAGATACTTCAGTTCCCCACTTTCCGTCAAATTCTTCACACGTTTTTGATCGTTGCCAGAGCCAAAAAATAAAAATATTAAGTATTTCATTCCCTAGAGTAGCAATCGAACCCACAGCATGCATTTACAGTTGCACACTTATGCCCCTGCACCACGACGGCCTAAAAATTGGCTATTCATTTAAAATTTAAAATGAAATATAATATCTTCCAAATATACAAGTAAGTTAGCAATGCACTTACACCCCGGGTCTCGGATTCGTGATCACAGCGACTCTAATGGCCTCTTTAATGCCAGAGAGGAAGAGCGTGCTGATTTCACCCCGCGGCCAAAAAAATATGTACAGCATGGATCTATGTATGAAGTTGTTTATAGTTATCTGGAAAATGGAAACTTTAAATATATGTAATACTAGCGAGTTGCTCGTAATTTAGTTCGTGATGTAGCTGTTTACTTTTAGACTAATTGAAATAAAAAGAAGTGTTGAGTGGCACTCGACACGCAACCAGAGCGAAAATATTAAATATTTTATTTCTTCTAGTGGGAATCGAACAACAAGCTGTCAACCTAGTATTAACCTCTGTTCTCAATAAATGCTTCCGTTCCCGACACATTACTTGATTTTACTATATAATTTAAACTTACCTCAAACAACAAATTTTCACATTCATATGAGTCACAAAATATTAGACTAATTCGTTCCTCCGATGTGTCCAAGCCATTTTTGAGATAACTGAAATACTAGAATCATGATATTTTTTAATATCTTTGATGATTACGAAATTCACTGCTGAAAGTATAATCTGAGAGGCCGTCGTGTCACAGGGGAACAAAAATATTGACAATACATGAGGCAGATTGTGGGTTCGATTCCTACTCGGAGGAATAAAAAATAATATTTTCGTTTCCTGGCATTGGCTTTGGATGCAAAACGTTAAGTTCCGCCACCTAACACGCAATTATTATTTCATACTAAAGATTGGACAGTACGGGCGAAAATGTAGCGGGACTTGATTCCGCGCCTTTTGGAAACCATCGAAGCGCTCTGACCACCATTACCATCCATACGGTTTTATCAAGCTACGTCGAAATTAATAATTTCGATGGCGTTACTTACAACTTATTTATGTTGTTATTTGAACGTTCAGATCTCGCTTCGTAATTTTTTTAAACGTTTTCTAATACATAAATTTAATTTCTTTTAGAAAAATATTCCTTATGTTAGATAACGGTTGTCAGATTTATTATTTCATACTAAGGATTGGACAGTACGGGCGAAAATGTAGCGGGACTTGATTCCGCGCCTTTTGGAAACCATCGAAGCGCTCTGACCACCATTACCATCCATACGGTTTTATCAATTAAATAATTATATTAAAGTTATTACTTAAAATAAATATTAATTATAGATAGTTTGTTACACAAACTCACCACTTCCTTGTTTTCACTGGTTATATCTAAATTGATCACTTGTATGTTATTTTCCGCTAATAGGCACACTATTTTGAATAAATCTTCTGATCTGTGAATTAATACAAAGGAATAATAGATGATAACTTCATCACAAAAATAACAATTTGATTAAAAATATTTTTAGTATAACTTTGGATTTTTTGGGTTCTGTACATTAAAAGAAAAAAAAGGGAACCCTTACATTTATAATATTTTTTCATTGTCGTTCCACACCTCTTGGATGGATTCCAAGAGGCGCAATTTCAAATCCCTTTCTGTTCAAATTTTTATACGTTATCAAAATTTTCCTTATACATTTTGTTGAGAAAAGGTGCGACTTTGCTGTATGAAATATTATATTGACGTGTAAGTATGAAAGTGTAACTATGCAATGCCTCTAGAATTCGGCGGAAAGTAGGAAACAAAAGTGTCTTAACTGGGACGGAGTGTCATAACACTAGGTTCAATGGTACAGCGTGAAGCTAAAAAATATATATTATGAGATAATAATGTTTAACAGGGTGGGTATATATTTTGAAAGATAAGGTAAGAAAAGCAAGTAAATTAAAATAAATTTCGGAATTCGAAACATTGAGTGTTGAGTCAATACTGCATCTTATCTTCAGAGCAGGGAAATAAAATAATTCACTATCACGAGAGGAAATCGAACCTACGTAAAATTCTAATAATTTATATGTATAATAATAATAGTTTATCAAATATATTGGAAAATTAATAAATTTAATTGCAATTCAAAATTTCAAACGTAAACGAAAAGATAATAATTTATCCTTTATAATTTTCTGAAGTCAATAATGACTATGACCTTTCTTACATTAATAAAATTAGAAGGACAAAAATAAACAAAAATACTCTAATAACTGAAATTGTTTCGCACTCAATTTTGACCAATAAAAATAGAAAAAAACTCGACATTTTCAGGCAAAATTCCTTGGAATAGTTTTATAGCTTACCGCAAATTTGTGGTGTTGCTGGTAACAATAGTAAGAGTGTTCGTCGGTAATCCGATAGCTATGTCCATTATCGCCTTTGAAAAATCTTTTGGGAGACGCTCAAGACTTCTATTCGTCATATTTCCTATATTGTGTAAGCATTCAGAATTTCTACAGTATATAAATGTATGAAATAATAATAGTAATATTTTCATTTTCATGTCTTGAGACTTATATTTAATGTGAGTGGATGAAGCTCAATACATCGACTTCATTTCAACCACTAAAACGAATCATATTTCATTTATTTTTGAACGGTATATAATAGAATTTGTATTAGCTTCAGATGTGGCAATTTAAATATAATTGTGTTTTTTTACGTGTCAATGAACTAATTAATTTTTATAGATATAAAAGTAAATTAGTTAATAAAGACGTTTAAAAGAGCAGAGAAGGACCCTTAGAGACCTCTACGTGTTGGATCTGTGTTCCCATGCATGCCTTCCTAAAGACCAAGATCTTAAGGAAAAGAGAGACATAATAATAAAAACTAAATATCGAACCAGGTCAGTCGTGGCGCAGGGGCTCAAAGTGTAACTGTACTGGTTGTGGGTTCGATCTTCACTCGAGAAGATGAAATATTGATTTAAATTTATATTTCCATTTCTTCGCTCTGGTGTCGAGGCAAAGCGCGGCGTTGAGTTGCAATGCCTCCAGAATTCGGCAGAAAGTGGGGAACGGAGTGTCTTAACACTAGGTTCCCTCTGCCTACCCTGCTGTGTGTGGGATACAGCGTGAAGCTGATTTGTTTAAAATATCGAACAAAGTAAATAAAATAACCAGCCCTGTGTCTATTGAAGTTTCTTAGTAATTATTTCTGTTATCATAGATTTTACTTTGTTTTATGATTTAATAATTAAGCATGATAGGTAAGCAAAATAGATTACTCGTCAAGGCTTTATTAGTACCGTAGTATTTAAGAGTTTGACAGCTGCCTTCCATGTGCTACCCACATATGTATATACCAGACACAGGTTGCGACACTCGGGCCGTCCATCCAAAAACGATTCTGGATTAATATGGTATTAAAAATATGTTGATTGTATTATTCATAATTACCTATGCTAATTATGTGTAATTGCCTTGCATATATTTTTTCATTTATTTTATTGCATCTTACCATACCCAAGATATATAATTACTATTACAATTTATAATATAATAAAAAAATTGAACCCCGCATTTTCACTGTACATTTGAGTATACTGTATATATAGTAAAATATTAAATATATTATTTTTAATGCATATATTTCAATTTGACCTATTATTTTACATTAAATTTAATTTAATTATCTTGGAGTGTCTGGTTAATAGTCTTTGCCTGTGCAGCCAAGTATATCGTCCCCTTCGTGCGGATTGGCGTTTGACGAGCAAAGTGGCCACTTTTCATCGTAGGGTATGACTGATGGTTTAAAAGCTTTGCCGTGTTACCTCTAGGCCACCTTATCATGTAAAGGGGATTGTCCATCCGATGATATAAGATATTGCTCTATAATTGTCTTGTGAACAAAATTTGATTGCAGATCTTCACTTAAGTTAGGATTGGAGTGTTTTAACACTAAGTTCTGTTTGCATATTTTGTTATGTAGGAATTTTATGAAGAAACGGAAATGAAAAGAAAAAAAAATACATTTTAAAACTTAACGAATAAATGAACCTAGTGTCCAATTATATGTTTTTTTGGAATATCTTAAATATGTTTCTATGGAATGGACTTGAACATAAAACCATCGTACGTATTGTGTTCTATGTGCAACTGGGCAACCATGGCCTATATATCTTTTTTTACTGAGTAACTCATAGAACGTACAGCCGAAACGACGCAGCGTAGAAAGATGAAATTTACTATGTAAGGAAAGATTTTCTGAAATACCCATTCAAACGGGAAATAATGTCAATTTTACATTTATATATACTCTTTTATTTTACATCCACGCAAACAAAGTTGCAGGCTATAACTAGTATAAGTATAACCGTATATATTATTTAAACTTCAAAAATGAAGAAAAATATATATTGATGTAAACTCAGAAAGAAGAGAAATTTAACATCTGCAATGTATATTGTATATGGAGCCTTGTATGGCCGGCAGGTTACTTGAGTGCTGTCAACGGATATAGGCCCTAAATAATTAACTACCACAAAATGTCAAATATTGAGAGCCATTTTATCGATAACAACTTGATAGAAAATCGAAAAACAGAATATATAAATATAAAAAAGGTCTATTAAATGTATGAGAGAAATATTATCATTAATTATACCTGATATGTTTTAAGGATATGCCGAAACACTGTTTAATGTCAATAAAAAATATTTATTTCAAAAGACGCCATTAATAATTGGGATAATTTTTTTATTTATAAAAATTAAAATCATTAGGATAATGTACGTCGTTTACATGATTACGTTGAAATATAACTTCCCTTCATAGCTTATTTTAAATAGAATTTAGCTTATAGACCTTTACCATTTCGAATGTGACTTAATTGGTCTCATGTATAACATAACTGTTATGTTATTTATATACACTTTTGCTTGGCTGAGTAGAAAAGGGAGTCTGGTGCCAGGAAAGTCCGTCTTTCTCCTTTTTTATTTTTTACCTTCACATTCGGATTTTCATCGAAAAAAAAACTGAACCTGCACCTGAACTGAACCCACAGCCATCGCGTGAACCTATTGTTTTTCTGTTATCTACTTATGCTCAATTTTAGCTGGACGATGAATTTCAACTACGCCTTTGAACGCCGACGCCTTCCCTCCCGAATCTTCCAGACGCGCAAGGAAGCGTGGATTAGATATCGTGATACAGGAACAAAACACGAGAAGAAAAAATATATACATTTACGTAGGTACTTTGTTTACCGACATGTCAAAAATAATTCTTGTTCCACTCCCACGGTCTTTCCACTTTAACCAGAATTATAATTTATATTTTGTATTTGGTGTTTGCTTTAATTATGTACTATTACTTATAGTTCAATTAATTTGCAAATTTTGTGAACCGCAAATAACTATATTATGTTGGTTATTATCAATATATTATATTATATGTGGTATTTCTATGTTTGTCTTTTTCCTGATCACTTATTGTATTAATATCTTTTTTACATTCAAATATATTAAGTTGATTTTCATTTTATTTCAAAAAACGCAAAACGGAGCGTCCGTTTTCGTTCCAATTCGAGAATTTGCGTGTTAATTGACGTAATTTAACACCGCACTTTGTCTTGGAAAGCGTGGAAATACTCAAAAATGGAAATCGAATCCAAAACCAATGCATTTATACTCTATCGTACTGCACCGCGATAACTTCAGATCATAATATTTGTGAAAAATTGTGATGTATTACATACATTATACGTATATCATATATTATGCATTAAGATATCTAAACTAATGTGACGATTGCAGTAAAGCTATTTCCATTACCTGTTGTACCATCTGTGTCTCTGCGGGACAGAACGTTGGTACAGCTCCGCGATCCCAGAAGCATTTCTATGGGTATATTTAGTGTGGTACAAAACACAGGCGATAGTCATATTTATTTTTGTTAAGATTTTATGAAATATGTTTTGTAACCTTTATAATATACAAATATTCAAATAAAATATATATGATGCAAAAGCGAGTGGTAATAAAGATAGGATTCCTGGGTTGGGAACACATTATAGATGATATTGGAAGAAAGTTTAGGTTTGAATCCTAAGAATCTTTTGAATCATACGTTTAAAAGAAAAAGGTTTTTTAAATTATATTGCTATGAAATGGACTAAAAATAAAGAACTGAATCACTGGCGACTTATTTTTACTCTTATTATCCATACAAAGTATAATTTCAAAATGTACGTTATCGTAAAATTCTAATACAAAAAATAAAAGAGATTTTCCTTAGTTTCTCACAATTAAATGATAATCGCTGTCTCTTGTATATTATTAATCATGATAGCGTTCACTTAGTTTCCTTTAAATTAAACTTTATTGTCATACAATTACAGTATATTTTAATATAAATTATGTCTTATGCATTAACTCTAATAAATTTTGTAACGTGGGAATATGTAAACAAGTGACAAGGTTGTGTTTAGTCACTAGACTCAGGATCCGTTCGACGATATATTAGTGCACCCCTAAATGTTTAACATCTCTTAATGGCTGCTGATATTAATAATGTGGGTTGTGATTCTTATTTTTAACTTTACAAGGCTCAATTCTGTTTTGATTGTGAAAATAATGTATATAAAATATTGTAGTAGGTGGTTAGTGGTTAGGGAAAAATAATATTAAATAACATAATCCAATATTCGAGAACAAATCAACATTTTTATTTCAGTTTTATATATGGTACACTGAACCTTAGCTCAATGTACCTATATTATACTATTTGGAAATGTGCAGTACATTCGCAAGAAGTGAATAACTTGGAAAAAATATAAAAATATTATTTGAATTATTTTAATTTGTGATTTATTTATTACAATAACATGATATATGACGAAAACGAAATTATAATTGGTAACAACATTATTATTAAAAATAATTACTAATGGAAATTTAAAAAAAAAATCTTTATTTAGGCAAAGTTCTACTTGACATTTTTGACAAATATTTCAGTTATAGAGATAAATAAGATATTGATTTGTTGTTTCTGGTGTTTGTCTTGTTAGTTTTGATGCACAATGAGGATGAGGCTGTCGTGGCGTATCGGCATTTACTGACTGTAAATGCAACGAGATATTTAAACTAATACACAAAATATTTAACAAAATATTTAAACGTAAACGTTGACGTAGAGATAAAAATAATATTTTCTTATAATAGATATTAATTGTATAAATAAATAATATAATGAAATATATGATAATGAAATTACATATAATTATAAAATAAAAAAGGGTAAGGACCAAGGGTTTGTAATGGTATTACACTAGTTAAAAAAACGCAACGTGAGTTCGAATCCCTCTCGGGAAATGAAATCTGCGCTCTGTCAAAATAACAAATCGTGGCGTTGAGTCCTGCCTCTCTAATGTCTCGATAATTAAAAAGGAACATATATAAATAAAAAAGGATAATAGGGATTTTAATATTGGGTTCCCTCTGCTTATTCTGCTATGTGCGGGATACAAAGTTAAGCTATATCCTTGAAATTGTACCGTTTCCAAGATATTCACCATTCAATAATTATTTTTACTAGGTGACAAAGTTATAATCTAAATATGCATATTTCTTCTCGAAAACGGAGAATTTTCCACCCGTGGAACTGTTTATGTTAATTTCCTTCGGAGCAAATATGAACGTCAGAATAGAATATTGTGTCGAAAGTATTAGTTCAGCCTTCTGTTACCACATAAATAAACTTGGAACTGCTGAAAACACTACTGTCTCGATGTGAACGATGCTCGCCCAATGTTGGAAATTTCAACAAGGAATTATATATGTAGGTATTTCGTAATATTCGCGGGTGGTCTATGAACTCCTATCAGACGGACATCCTAAAATATTTATATGGAAAAATATGGAATAATATACTTCTATAGGCGAATACCCATTCATTTTTTTTAAACCAAGTTGTGGGCGACGTATAGTTGTATAAATTTAAATATTACCCTACGACCCAGGTCGGCATGGCGCAGGGGCACAAACGTGCGACTACGAGTATGACCGCGATGGTTGTAGTAAAGTATAGAATATGTAATATTTTCATTTCTGACTCTGGTAACGAGATTAAACGCCGTGTTGAGTTCCGCCACTCAACACACAAAGTACCTTCTGCCTCTGCTGTATCCCCCATATACCATGAAAAAAAACGCCGCGACCGCTGCGTACTACATTTAAAATTAGCTAGAATTTCTTTCCAATCTTAATAATTTACACATTCATTAGCAGAGTAATGTCTGGTGCATAATAAATTAAGTGACATTGAAGAGATGATAAGGAGCGGAGTTTTCTTTTAAAACAAAAGGGGGAATATTAAAAAAATCCTATATAAACTGGGAATCCAGAGCGATCGCCCGCGGCCCGGCTGCAGTCACTGCCGGGACGCCGGGACGTAGTAAAGGGTGGACAAACTGTACGGTACCGAAAATGGTGAATTCTTGTTGAAATTGTAAACTATTGATGAACTATGTTTTTTTTGTATTTTCACGTAATATCTGCTAATATCTTCCGTTTTTTTATAAAAGTTATCATGATATAGTTGAGGGTACCCATGTGAATGCTTAAATGGAACGGAATGGGAAGTTTTTTTAATATAATAATAAAAATGTATTCAAATCGGTTAAGCTGTTTTTAAGACTAGCCTGTAATAGACACATAGATAAACTATTATGAAACATTATTTTGGGGTTCTAGTACATTAATAAATGCCTCTAATAATATATTTTCTCATATATCAGATATATACAAACAGCGACTAGTAAATTTAATATTTGTATGGATTATTTATAATAAAACTAGAAGAAGATACAAACAGAGAACAAAGTCACTTCTCATTATGTACGTTTAGATTTTTGAATTTACGAAAGGCAGAATGATTCGTGACTAGATTTTTTATTAATTAAAAATGCAGGATATATTAAACATAAACCCAAAAGTTGGTTATTTAATATATTTTAATTTTAGTTGACAAAAAATTGTTCTACAATTTATGAACCGTGTTGCACCAGGAAAAGGAATTTTGTCATTAGAAGAGAACTGTTCAGTTATTACAATAACAATTGTTTCAGGCTGTGGTGGCTCCTTGCTGGTTTTTGTCTTTTTTTTCTATGTAGAAATGCCTTGAAAATTTGCTTTGTAATTCATAATATTACTAGAGATTGTAAAAAATTAAGAGGAGCAATATACTTAGTATATTTTTTTATTAAAGAATGTAGGATGTAATTAAAGCTGGAAGTTTGAATTTTTCACGAATATCGTATTTTTTTTAGCTTCACGCTGTATCCCGCATATAGCAGGGTAGGCATATGGGATATGGGAATCTAGTGTTAAGACTCTTCGTTCTCATTAAGACACTTCCGTTCCCCACTTTTCACCGAACTCTTGAGGCATTGCGTCATGAGTGTCGAGCGGCGAACTCAGCACTGTGATTGCCTCGTTGTCGTAGCGAGGAAATGAAAATATTAAATATTTTATTACCCCGGGTGGGAATCGAACCGGTGTAAGGGTACAGGGTAAATCGCGTGATTGTAAACGCGACATGTTTTGGGAAAGATTTTCGGAATACAGCATGCAGCTAAAACAAAAATACAAAATGAGTGAATATGCCTGCAAACTTAACTTTGTCAACTTTTATAAGTTGTATAATTTAGAAATTAGAATGGAAGCCTCAGTGGGAATGTCTGACTCGGTCACTATTATTGTTTTTTTATGTATTTATTCCGCATATAGCAAAGGGAACCTATTTTTAAGACACTCCTTTCTACAGTTTTCTATCCTATTTTAGAGACAATACGTGTTGAATGGCGGCGATTGTGTCCGTTACATCACGAAAGTCAGAATTAATTATGAAAAAAATATATATTACACTAAAAGTACCTAAATTGTCCATCATCTGTTCCATATTATACAACAAAAAATTTCGATATAAATTTCAGTAAACACAGAACCCAGAGAACAATAATACCCTAGAGGCAAAAACTCGATGTATAGCTTTTTGTCATCCCTCCGTTTAAGGGTAAGGAGCGAAAATATTATTGCACATGTGCACATACAGCAAAAACATTAATATTCACTTTAGGATATGTTGAGGGCGGTTTGTTGAGTGGTACAGGGTGTGACTGAAAACGTAAGGGTAATTAATTCGGTTCTACATAGGGGGATCCATTCCCCCTAGGTAGAACCGACCAAATAAAGCGCGGAGGTAAGCTCCGTCATTTGACATGCTACGTCTCCAAAAATTCGGCGGAAATAGAGTATCTTTATACTGGGTTTCCTGCTACGTGTGACATACAGAGTGAAAGTAAAAAAACTTAAGATGGATATGTATTTAGCTCTCCACTTTAGTAGCGTTTAATATAAAATAGATTTGCCAAGCTTCTCAATAAGTAAATAACCTATGGCTCCCGGCTTTTTCGAATTGGCTTTACCACGTCCAAGCTCTGTTTGCTTAAGTTTGTTTCCATTGTCGTTTTTTTTATTATTGTATTGGAATACGTTTCTTTGTAAATATTATGAGTAGCATATTTTTAGTGATTATCAAAATATAAACAAATGTAATGATTTAGAATTAAGATTTTATGAATATCTCACTGTCTCCCTCAGATATTATGGTAGATAGAGGGAACCTTGTGTTAAGATACTGCGTTCCCCAGGCAATGTCTAATTATCGAGATATTGCGAGTTAAGTGGCGGGCCTCAGCGCCTAGCTTTATCTTGTTACCAGAATAAGGACATGAGTATGTATCAAAAACAAGGTACTTGAGGTTAAAAAATTAAGTTAAATTTAAAATTTTATAGATTTTCTGACTTCATAAAACAATATAATTGCCCTAAGTGAAAACCGTATCTACGATTATTGCATTACAACTGTGCTATGATGGTGTTCAAAATACTGTAAACCTTATAGTCGTTGTAAAAATCGTATATAAACAATGAAAACCAGCATATACGTTTTTATAAAACTACTACGTGACTTGTGGAAGATTGAAGATTAATTTTATATGCGAATACAAGTATTAATATGTAATACACCAAAATATGTTCAAAATTACTGTTTTAGTATACAGGGTGGAAGTGTCAGCACCACATTAAATGAAATCACAATTTTAACTACTCTATAAAAGCCAATTTAAAAAAAAAAAATTCCCAAAAACAAAAAAAAAAAATCAAACTAAATAGATAATAACATTATCGTTGTAAAATAAAACGCCATTTGTAAGGACGACGCATGGACATATAAACCTATCAAAAGAATATCGCCGCACACACCTCATTCCGAAATCGAGTCGTAGGTGTTAACGATAAAGTTCAAAGTTATTTAACCTTTAGCAGTATTTTTGTAGTAGTAAGAGTTTACGTTATTGGTATCTATGCGTAATCGCCCCACACGAAATACAGGTATGGGAGAAGTGGCATGAAAGAGCCAGGTTTTGAAAGAGCCACCTGCAATATTATAGTAGTTTAGGAACGGACTCGATAGAATATTTTATTTTTAAATGGCAACACTGATTTCCCATCACCCA
>DWQW01002484.1:0-26677 GCA_018249695.1 Heliconius erato demophoon | reverse complement strand
GCGCAGAGGCACAAAGATCTCCACTCGAGGAAGTGAAATATTTATTTACATTTATATTTTCATTTTCTTCGCTCTGGTGTCGAAGCAAAGCGCGGCGTTGAGTTCCGCCACTCAGCGCGCAATGTCTTGTCAGAATTCGGCGGAAAGTGGGGAACGGAGTGTCTTAACACGAAGTTCCCTCTGCCTACCCTGCTGCGACTATAACATCAGTTAATAGTAAAACATAAGTTCAATGACCTCTGACTGATCGTTTATAATTTATAAGTTGTTACAATTTAATATCTTTATAGTATTTAATTAAATAACGACGGATTAGCTTTATTGGCAGACATTGAATGTATATATATCATGTAATATTTATAAATCATAAATACATATTTTATCAAAATAATAATAATAATTTTATAAAAAATACTATTAGTATTAGGTATATATAACATTATAAATAATATATTTCCTTTTATAGTCATTCATATTTTTAAATATTTGATTATATATAAATATTATATCTATATAATTCACTAAACCTATTTAATTTTAATTTCACACTTCACATACACGCGTCTAACAAAAATGGCGGCAAGCATTGTACGTATTTTAAAATTGTTTAATTAAAATTGTTATTTTACATACCTCATAAAACATCTTCATACAGTTATTTTCACTTAATAATTAAATAATATTTATTTCTGTATATTAATTTGATTATATGCGTTAGTTTTACTCCTCTTTGGTTTAGTAAAATTTTATTAAGAACTTACCGACGAAGTAATTCTAAAACAAACAATCGTAAATAGTGAAAGCACTTATAACTTATTCTAGCATACCTCGAACAACTATATCACAATTTCTCATGCTTTTGAAATTAAAATAAAACTAAATAAGTGTATATTAATTATAAATTAAAACTTCTCTAAACATTTTTAAGCAACCATCCTTCAACAGACGCGTCCGCCATTATTCCTCTCTTTCTTTTCTTTTTTTTGACCTTGACGTTGACAGTAGCTTATTCAGCCAACATGATAGTTTGCATTATTAAAAATATTAATTTTCTTACTATCTATTTCTTTTAATTTATAATGCATATTTATTACTTATTATTATTAATTTATTTTTAATAAATAATTATAATAATAAATATATTTTATATTTGCATGTTTACCTTTGTTATTAGTATTACGTTACTTAAATATTATTTCTAAGTGGAACGCGTAATTAAAGAACGAACTAAAATATTATTTATAAGATTGTATTTATCGTTAACTATAAATTAAATAATACTATAATTCATTAATTTTTAATTAATTATATTATTCACTTACACATTTTATTTATGGTATGGATCGTTACAGAGTGAAAGGGAGTGTCTTAACTCTAATCTTCTATGCCTATGAAAAAAAAAAATTTACTTGGTCAATTTTTTTTGTACGAAAATATTTTCACCCACACTATAAAAATATTAAAACATCAACAAAATATAAAAATGTATTTTTTAATAATTTAATATTTTATCATATGATGTCATTCAATAATTATTTTATATGATATGTTTTTGGGGTTCCGTAAAACTCATCAAAACTGTGTATGTCTGTTCATCTGTCAAGATCATTTATTTCAAGATAGCTTAGATAAAAAACATGATTTTTTTAATATATTTTTTATAAAGAAAAAAGTAATAATAATACTTACCTACATTCCTGCTTCAACATTTTGCGCCATCCCTGGCCATCTAGGCGGTCGTACGTCGCTCCGGAGCACGAGGTACCTACCTATTAAAAAAACATTTATCCGCTACTATAAAGTATAAACAATTGACTTTTATTCAGACAGGATTATTTTGAGCAAAACAACCGGTGTTAACGTATTTGTATATATTGTCATAAATTAAGTATATATGTAAGTATTTATTATATATCATTTGTATTTATAAATATAGTGTATATATGTGAGACCGTAGCGTTTGGCGCTCCGTTCTCTCTGACTACCCCGCTAGGGATAAAACGTGAAGTTAATTTAGTTTAGTTTAGTGTACATATGTATAAGATATACTGATGTATATTTTTATATGTATCTAATTATGTATTTGGATATTATGTTCCCTCTTTATGGTTTTTTTTAAATTATTTTAGCATCTGCTGTGGAAATCTAGGAAACAAGAAAATGGTCCCTCCCAAAATTGTTTAGCTTGATCCCATTTTTTTATAACATACAAAAAGCCCAATTGCAAGCAAGAACTAGTAATATAAAAATAATAATCGTGATAACTAAGTAAAAAGAACTTATAACTAATTACATTCTTAATTTTTACTTTAATTTAATTTTAGCTTCATGCAGTATCCCGCACACAGCAGTGTAGGCACAGGGAACCTCGTGTTAAGCCACTCCGTTTCCCTGCGCCACGACCGGCCTCACTGCTGATGACGTTCTTGAAAAAAATTAAAGATTAGCTTACTTACACAAGGGAACTGAGGCAATATTATGTTTCAAACAAATTTCTAATTAGTTTCTAAATTACTGTTGTAAGTAAAACTGTTGTTCATTTCAAAATGAACTATCCATCCCAGTTTAAATTAACCTCTACTATTTTAATCATGAATTCTCTTTTGTATGGATAAAATACTTTTATATTCATTCCATGTTGTCTAAAGTTTTGTTTTCTTTTTTTTAGCTTTACGCTTTATTCCGTACGTAGCAGGATAGGCTAGTGCTCAGACATTACGTACCCATTAAGACCTACCACGTAACCCACTTTCAACCGAACTCTGCAGTCATTGCGTGTTGATTGGCAGAACTCAACGCCGCGCTTTGCCTCCCAGCTTTCTTATCAGAGCAAGGAAATGAATATATTATATATTTAATTTCCTCAAGTTAAACCCATATCCTGTAGCGTATACAGCTATACGCTTATACCCTTGCACCACAACTATAATTTAAGAATATAAACGGAACTGGAGCCATTATTAGCAGGTAAAGATTTAAATTTGGTACATTAATCAGTAAGTTGTTAGATTTTTTTTCCACAGTCATACAAATCTATAACAAACAAAAGAATAAATGTCAAATTTTCGTGACGCGTAGCCTACTTCAGGCAAAATGTCGAATAAAGAGAAACAACGAGTGTATAACAATAAATAATACGTGTCACGTATCAAAGAATTCTAGAGACAGTTCGTAAAACGTATACTCCATACCCTGCATATAGAAGGAAATACAAGAGAAAATTGGAAATATAAAGATGACACGACAAGCGAAATAAAGAACGATGTACTCAGGTTATTCATTTTTTAATTTGAGGTCTTTGTAGGTCAGATTTTCAATTGAAGGATATTTATAATTATAGTAGAGACCTGTGGCCGGAGTGGCGCAGTGGCACTAGTCTCCGATTGTAACGGGACGGTTTTGGATTCGATTCCAATTTGAGAGAATGAAACGTTTAATATTTTCATTTCTTCGCATTTATTTCCGCCACTCAACCTGGAATGCTATAAGGAAATCAGCGAAAAGTGAGTATTGGAAGGGACTTAATGGGGAATAGGAGGTCTTAACATTAGGTGTCACCATTCTCACTGCCTACCCTGCTGCGTGAGGAATACAGCGTAAGCTGAACATAAAAAGAAAATGAGGTATCTGTATTTATTAAGATGGTTGTGGCACAGCGTCACTATACTGAAGAGTTTATCGTATTTAAGTAAATATCAAAACCTATAAGTAGATACTTAATTACTGTTACTAAGAAGTTCCTATTTTATTTGACTTTCTATTTGACGTGTAAGTTTTTCATGGTTGTGCTTTGTCTCTAAAATTGGAAAACTACAGACAACACAACTTATTTACAGTAGCTTCAATGGCTTTGAGTTTATTATTCCTATAAAGTTCAAAGAACGAACAATATAGCTAGCTATATTGTTTTTACTTTTTTTATTAACGTTTAATTTATTTTATTATTACGATCTGATTCCAAAAAAGTACTAAGTGTGCTTATCATCTAGAGTATTAAATATCAATGATAACATAAATCTTTCATACATAATAACAAGTTATGGCTCTAAGTCTAAGTCAAAATGTTATGATCTTATCAGGGAACAGTAGTCTGAATAAATTTTCCTACAAGTCTTTTTTTAAGTTTATATTTAATAGTTAATATTGTTGTCTAAAAGAAACTGATTCATATATTGACTATTGATTAAATTATTGAATAAACATTTTTGTTTTATTTCAATATTCATAGGTTGTTTTTTGTACTTATAAATAAATAAGGTGGGCCTTACATGGGCCAAGTACCTTATGTCACTAAAAACCGTTCGCATATTATTTTCGGCAAATCATAAAATATATAAATCTCGTTTTAGCGTGGTCTGTCAGTCACTCAATAACTAAAAATTTTTATTATTTCATTTTCGCTTCTCAACTACTCCAAGTTGCGGTGTTGAGTTCCGCCACTCAACACGCAATGTCTCTAGAATATGATGAAAATAGAGAACGGAAAAACATTACCAAAGTAGTAGGTCTAGATAGTTACAAATTTGATAACGGAGCCTTACGCTACACTTTGTTTAATAGAAAATTTCTATATAAAATTTTACCATAAAATGCTATTAATAAAAACTATAAAAACTAACCACAGATTAATCTAGTCTTCTCTTACTTATTTTACGACATTACTAGCTGGCTAATAAGGCTATGTTGCGGAACTCAACGCTTGCTATCTTTGACTAGACCTGGCAAACATTAATTAAACAAAATATTTTTTAAAAATAATTAGGTATATATATGAACAAAAGACAACATGTTTTCTAATTAACTTTCTCCGCAATATTTCTCGGCCTCTGGCCAGAAGAAATCGAAAATCCTTGATTAATTTCAAACAAATTTTACTCTTCCTTTATTTAAGGGTTTCGTACTTCAAAAGGAAAAAAAGCGAACCCTTATAGAATCATTTGTTGCCCGTCGGTCATTTAAGATTGCAAGAAGATATCGAGGTGAAATTATTATAAAAAAAAAATCTTTAGTCATTTACAGTACATTAAAAATGAAGCTTTTCAATCAACGCAATCAAAAAATATGAGGATTAAAAACGCATCACATACTTTTTACTGAATTTTGTGTCAAATTCAACGCATTTTTAAATGTGAAATTTATAAATATTTTATTATAAAAAAAGTCATTAGAAAATTATAATTGTTGTTAATTTCATACAAAATAAGTGCAAACATAAATTTGTGAACTTTTATAAGTCGTATTTCCTCTTACGTTTGAACTACACATACACATCGGTACATATCGGTGGGTGAATCCGACTCACAGTGACCGGATTTCATTTTATACGAAACTTTTAATTAATTCTTATAATTAACTGGGAAATACCTAAAGGAAGTTTCTTGAAATAAGTTGCTTCTGTACTTGGTATTTAAAGTCGCCATAGACGTTTTATTTTAAGAAAGTTTCCGCTCGCTCTGATATCAAGGTAAAGTGCGGTGTTAAATTCCGATACGCGGAATAATGCGGAATACAGGTTAAAGTTGAAAAAAAAAAGGTAAAATTATATCTTTAATAATTAATTTTTAAAGTTTTATACTTTTCAACTTTATTTGACATCAATCAATTTACACATTAAAAAAAATGTGATGTCCATCGGAACTCTGAGAACGTTAACATTCTTCTATATTCTTAATGAAAGAAATTGGAAAAATCTTGCTATTGTATAAATATTAGCTTTGCCTTGGGTTTTACCCTCGTAGATATAAGGAGATATATAACCAAGAGTGTGTATGACATGTTCTAAGGTGCGAGAGGTAACTCTAGCCGAAATACAGTGGTTTACCTCCGTACGATTAACGTAATATAATTAAGCCTATATATTAGAGGCTAGTCGTGGCGCAAGGGCACAAAGTGTGACTGTAAAACTTATTGGTTGTGGGTTCGATCCCCACTCGAGGAGATGAAATATTTACTTAAATTTTTTAATATATCCATTTCTTCGTTCTGGTGTCGAGGCAAAGCGAGGCGTTGAGTTCTGCCACTCAATACGCAATGCCTCCAGAATTCGGCAGAAAGTGGGGAACAGAGTGTCTTAACACTAGGTTCCCTCTGTCTACCCTGCGGTGTGCGGGATACAGCGTGAAGCTGATTTATTTTATCTATGTATTATAGTCCTCATGACACTGCTATATATTCATACAAAAAAATATCAATTAGAACCAGTGGTTTCTTATGTTAGGGCGTTCAACCAAACAAACACTTCAGCTCTTTTAATCAACATAGGCACAACTCAATTACGCTTCTAAATTAAAATATATATTTAAAATATGTTATTTTTTTACTATAAAACGAAAATAAAATATTACTTACAAGATAGTAGAACCAAAGTTACAGTATTTCTTTATGCTAGCAAAAGTTTTAGACTTTTCAGCCTTTACAAATTTTCGGCTCAACTCAAGTAAAGTTACGGATTCGCGAATTTGGTTTCGGATAATTCTTATGAAATGTCTTTATATTGTTTTAGTTAGTTACTTATTTGGTATTGAAAAGATTTTTTGCTTTATGTAAAAAAAGTGATCTTATAATATCTTAAGATGTTCTCATCTAAAATTATAAATAAAATAAATAAATAAATACTACTGGCCTAGAATTATAAATGAGTTAATATTTACGTATGAAAAAAGTTAGTAGTTTTGTATCAAAAAGAGGCGCGTGTTCAATTTTTTTTGGGAATTTTTTGTACAATTTTTCAGTGCATTTACTATTATCCACCTAAGCTCTTTCTTTACGGCCTTCTTCACTTTTATTACTTTTTACGTCTTTATTTTTACATGTTTTTTTAGATTTACAAGATAAAGGGCGACGCTGAGTTCTGCCATTCACCGCGCAATGTCTCGAAATTAGTGTCCTCTGGCTTTATTCGTAGATTTCTAATAAGCGAAATAAGGAAATTTTCGTTTTTCCCGCGTAGCAGAGTAGGCAGAGAGAAATTAGTGTTAAGACACTTTGTTGCCCACTATCCGCTCAATTTTCAAGACATAATATATATTGCAAACATTTTATATTATATATATTTATTGTCACCAAAATAAGGAAAGCTGTATTGTAAGCGATTTTCAAATAAAAAATACAATAGGACGACAGTGAAAGTGTAAATTATTTGTTACGGACCAGAGTTTCTAATTAAAATGCCACCAGTTCAATTAGTAGAGACGAATGGGTCCTTTATTAGAGAAACAATGTTTTTCATTTGCAAAATCTTAAGTAATATCCTTTTTTTCATTTAATCAAAAGAAAAGACTAGGGTGTTGAAAAAAGATAAATTTATTGTTATGAATCAGTATGCTATCCGAAATATAAATAAAGTCACTCGCGCAGCTATTTCACTGATTATCTTTAGCCACTCAACACTAGCAGTGAGTACTATAGATTTTTAATTAGGCCACACTGGGGGAAAAAATATTGAGATTTCCTTACTCTTATAACAAGATGAAACTAAGCGTTAAACTACACTACTTAACATACAATGTGTCGAAAATTGAGCGAAAGTGGGGATTGCAGTATCTTAACACAACTTAGGTCCCCTTTGTCTATCTTAAATGCATTTTAGATATCAATCTGTATTAAAAAAAATAATAAAAAAGAACAGACTTTAACATTATACTGTTTTTTTTTTTTTAAGTAAAGAAAATTGGAAAATTATAGATACTCAAATGTCTATTTACTATTTAAAATCGGTTATTTGTGAAGCCAGTGCCAATATAGGATATTTTTTAGTAGTTATCTCCTAATTTTATTCTTTTTTTAACTAGTACTATGCATATTACGCGGGAAATCATATGAGTAGAGTTCTACTACTTGTAACTTTATTATTTTGTCTCCTTTCTGGCCACTCTTATTAAAAGAGATACCTGAGTTAAACCTGACGAACGCGTCTTTTTTATATTTTTGTTTTAATTTATTAGATAAAAAAATAGGTTGATAATAAAGCATATTCTACTCCATCAATAAGTTACTACTTTCTGCCTAAATTTCTAGACATTGCATTTTGAGTGGCCGTTTACTTTGTTACTAGAGTGAGCGAGGTAAAGGGAATATAGGAACCTAGGACCCTGGGAACCTGTTGTTACGATATCGTTATCGTTTACCATTAAGGCACTCCCTACTTTCCGCCGAATTCTTGAGACATTGAATTTTGAATGTCGCAACCTGACGCAGTACTTTGCCTCGTCATCGGAACGCGGAAATGTGAATATATCATTACCCTAAGTGGGAATTAAACCCATAACCGTCGCGTTTACTATCGCACGCTTGTGTCCCTACGCAGTCGTGGTGTAGGGGCACAAGTAATGATAATACAAAATAATTTAATTCCACAAATATTATTCCACCTTATTATTTCTAGTCGTCTGACTAGAAAACTTTGCCACAAGTGTATAAAATTTTATTTTTTATGGAAAATGGAACCTGTAATCTATAAAGTACACGTCTCAACCACAAATCGAATATATAATTAAAACAATGAAACAACTTAATAACTATCTCACAAGCAATTAGTTAGGGCGACAAATTAACAGATGTTTCAGAAGTCCATGATCGATCGACCCGCTTGATTGATGTCATCTAACGAAGTACGGCGTGTAACCGATGAGTGGTTTAAATTGATTTAGTGTATGTTTTTGCTTTGTAATGCTTTAAAATTGATTTTTATTATTCACTAACGTAAATCTGATTTGCAGCTTATTTTTTTATTAGTTTTTTTTTATAATACTTTTTACTATTTTTATAGAGGTCAGTAAAGAATACTGAATGAAATGTGCCTTGCTTGAAAAGAATACTGAAAGAAATCAAAATATTAAATATTTAATTTCCTTAAGTAGGGATCGAACCCACAACCTGTCGCATTTACAGTCGCACGCTTGTGTCCCTTGCATCACGTCTGGCCTCAACAGGGTCTTGACATCAGAATAAATCTGCCCACATACTGCTATTTGGGATAAAGTGTAAAGATAAAAAGCAGGAAAATTTAAATTATAAATTGTCCCTCATAGGAACCGAACCTGCTAACATCGCTGTTATATTCAAAAGTCTTGCCTTTTTAATGCTAATATAAATCTTAAACAAATTTGCACATCCTATCATCCTCAATGATCCTATTTCATGAGAGCCACTAGTCAATCCTGTATTTGAAATATATTCGGTATTAAGACGACAATTAATTAATAGGCCAGAATTTTGAGGCCAGTCGTGGCGCAGGAGCACAAAGTGTGACTGTAAATCGACTGGTTGTGGGTGCGATCCCCACTCGAGGGGATGAAATATTTATTTAAATTTATATTTCCATTTCTTCGCTCTGGTCGCTCTGGAATTCTGGAGGCATTGCGTGTTGAGTTGCGGAACTCAACACGCAATGTTGTATGCAAAGAATAAATTATTAGCTTTAGTTATTTTTCTAAAGTTACTAATTCAGGTCTGAGCCCGTCTTAGTGCAGGGACACATCCGTGCGACTGTAAATGACGGTTGTGGGTTCGAATCCCATTCGGGTGAATCAAATAATATTTTATTTTCTCGCTCTAATAACGAGGCAAAGTGCGGTGTTGAGTTCCGCCACTCATAACGCATTATTTCCGGAATTCAGTAAAAATTAGGGAACAGAAATATCTTAATGGAAACAAAGTGTCTTAAAACTAGGTTCCTAGGTTTCTTCTGCATACTCATAAAGCTAAAAAAAAAAATAATTTGTGTATGTAACGTGACAAAGCACGTCTTTATGTACAGAGCTATAAAACTTTTATCATTTTTAGTAAATCTTATTATAGCTTTTATGTTCAACTATTTATTTATCATATTCGAGTATTTATATTAACATAATCCCACTTGAGGGTGCTTATATTTAAATATATAACAGTTTTGCTAAACAAAGCGCGGCGTTTTGTCAAAAGAAAAGTAGTTTCACATGCTTCTTTCCGCATTGAGGCACTTCCCGTGGGAAACAGAGTGTCTTAACGCTATGTGCCCTATACCTGCCCTGCTCTTTGTAGGACAGCGGGAAGCTTAAAAATATAACTTAAGTGAAATAAATCCTATGCTACTAATATTGTAAATATGAAAATTTGTGAGGATGAATGTCGTTTTCATTTTGCGCACAAGCTACTGAACTGATTTGATTTATGATATACATCAGAATAAAACACAGACTATAATTTAAGTAAAGATTTTGTATGTTTGGGTATCGCTTCTAGGTCACTAATAATAATATAAATTAACATTAAATTGTGGAGACGTGATCTCTGCGTAAAATATGTAGAATGTAACTAGCCGAATCTGCAATGAAAAAATACACAGAATGGCAGGTACCAGCAGAGACCATCGTGTTTGGCGCTCCGTTCTAGCTAGCCCGCTAGGGATAAAGCTAAATAAAAAAACATATATTTTTTTATATAAAGTATCATTTATTCTTTATAAAAAAAAACATAGAAGTAGATCATAACTAAATTAAACTATATTTTCAAACACTTACACCAAAGTATAAACTTTCAATAAATCTAAATATTTCAGCTTCCCCGAACTTTGTTACACGCAAAGTGGTTATCATTTTGATAGATTTTAGAATATCATACGGCAATTTAGTAAATCTCCTTGTTGTTTTGTACAAACTTTAACTCAACTCGACTTAACTTTGATAAAGTTACAGAGTAGTTATCTTTATTTAATAAATATAATAATCATTTTCTATCTTAATATTATAAATATGGTAGTAGTAAGGATGAAGGTTTGTTTTGCTTTCACGGTAAAAATACTGAAATGATTTGTTGTGTTTTTACATCAGAAATACATAGGCTACGATTTATGTAAAGATTTTCTATAATTTGGCTTTAATACAACAACAAGCGGGCGAAGTCTCGTGTAGGCTGCTAGTTAATGATAAAAATGGGCAAAAATGGGGAGAGTCTTATCATACAAGAAATCTAGCTTTACTATATGCGAAATTTAGCGTGAAACTAAAAAAAATATATACTGCTAACAAAAATGTATACTAGACGAAAGCGGATCTATTTTTAAACTTTTTGACGGACTAATTAGCGGATAAAAATTTATTGTCAAGTAATTTGCATCCGCCACTCAACATACAATACCCAGAACTCAGCTGAAAATGGGAAACCTAAGTGTTTTAATGGTAAAAAAAAATTGGCACTAGAAATGATTCACTAGCTACAGCTTCACGCTTTAATACGCATTACAGGGTGGCCAGAGGGAAACTAGCCGTTCTGCAACCATCGCCTATTTTTTTCGCGATATCGCTATTGAATAACTGAACTTAACCCCGTGCTTCGTCTACAAAAGCAAGTAAATCTAAAAATAATACTCGAAAAACATCGAACCCGCTGTGGGTTCGCTGTTTTTGCACTTATAGTTAGTTCATATATTTTACGTGAAGGTAATCGCTGACTGTTCCTTTATGTTCCAAGTCAATTTGTTTATCTTCACTTTAAGTAACTTTACTTGGCATCGCGCTGAGTTTATCGGTTTGGCCTTTTGGCTGGTCTAGTTTAGCGTGAATTCAATATTAGTGCATTCTCTTCGAGCAAAACTTTATTTATTTCCGTTATCTATTCTTTTTGTTAAGGTAAATAATTTTTTTTATTGTAAATTTTTTGATGACACTGCGTCATTAGTAGCTACATAATTGCAATTTTTATATAAATGAACTCTTTTTTAAAATAAAATATAATCTTGGCTACTCGTTAATAACTCATATTAATATGTGTTTGCCGCACTCGTATGGTGACTTCCCATCGGGAACAATTTCGTCATATATATATTTTTTATTAACTGTTTACGCAGCGTACGCAACGGAAGCTCTCAAGCCCTTCCATTTTTGCAACTTTTTCATTTTTACTCTACTCATATTACTTATAGCGTGGTAAAAAGCCTATATCTTTAGATCAGGAACAAGTAATTCTTGAGATTTGCGAGTTGAACTGAACAAACTCGTCCAGTTTATAATATCGCTATAGATGATTTAATGATAATAAGAAAACAAAAAAAAGTCATTGAATTGTTTTTTTTTTTGATTAAAGCACTTACGATGTTCTTCATGCTGGCATATCAAATATCTTTTTATATAAAAAACCGGAAAAATTGGGCTCGCCCACCAAGGGTTCCGTACAAAAATTGCAGGTATTCGAGCTTTCAAGCATTCAAGCTTGGCTTAGCCAGAGTGCTTTCATCTGATACCTCACTTGAACTAATGGCTGTAATACCAAATTTTACCCCCATTTTAATATTTAAAATTCAATTTTCATTTTAATATTTTTATTTTGTAGGACATGTATTGTTTTCACATTTTTTATTTAACTGATTTTATTTATTTAGCACTTTGTATAAATACTAGCAGCCAAATTTCATAATTCTAGATTAACTGGAAGTACCAGAAGTTAGTTATTAATTTTGATTATCTTTATAGTGTAGAAATACGCGTTTTTTGCTATATAAACGGCCGCATGTTTTTTTCAAGTAAATGTATAAAAATTTTTTTTTTAGGAAATCATGGGGTCATAGATCTAGGTATATGGTTTGAATTACTAGGTAGAAAGATTTCTTTCCTTAAAAGGTACGGAACCCTAAAAATGAATGTCTGTGCGTTCGTTATACAATCGTAAATTGTAATGCATTTCATCATGTGATGATCTTTAGCAAAGTTGTAGTGCATAATCTCAAGAAGGTCCTGAGTTGGTACGACCAATTTGTTTTCGTAATGAACAAAATCAATAAAATTATTCAAAATAAATTGAATATTTGTGTAATGTCTTTACTTTAAATTTATTTTCGTTGGTGGCATAGCAACGCGTGCAGAGTACAGCTAGTTAATTATAAAATCATTCCCAAAAATTATGTGTATAGTATAATTGAAACCACGACGTATACGTTAAAGTGACAAGTAAACATAATAATAAATTTATACAATACGAAAATTCCTTTGAACATTATCACTATAATATTATAATAATAATTATTATAATTTCCACGACCATAGTAACTGTACGTCATTAACGCCCAGCGACGGAACTTTATCGGTGTTTGTTAATTGAGTACTCTGGCTTCAAGATAAGAATCAATGTAACCTCAGTTAATTAAACTTGTGATTTATTAGAAATCTTGCATTTAAATATGTAAGTGTTGGTCATATACATTTTTGGGGATATTTTTTTATGAAGGGGACGTCTTAACTCCTAATACTAGGACCTTTCTGTCTATGTCTATATTAAAGGCCGGCAACGCACCTGCAGCACCTCTGGTGTTGCACGGGGTCGTAGGCGGCGGTGATCACTTACCATCAGGTGACCCGAACGCTCTTTTGCCTTGTCTTTTCCATAAAAAAAATAAAAAAAAGAAATTAAACTCGATAATGGTTCAAATTTTTGTTGAGAAAATTTAGTTTTCTTCGTGTCATAGTGAGATTTGCCAATGTTTAGCCAGGCTGACTGTATTAGTTGCCTTAGTCAGATTATCAGTGTGTACCTATTTGTCAAGTACAATGTATGTACCAACTATTTATTTGCACTGAAGATTCAAATAAATGATTAATTTATACCATCAAGCATGCTTTTAATTTCACTTTCTTTTTTAAAGTCAGCTTCACGCTGTATCCCGCACACAGCAGGGTAGGCAGAGGGAACCTAGTGTTAAGACACTCCGTTCCCCACTTTCTGCCGAATTCGGGAGGCGTTGCGTGTGGAGTGGCAGAGCTCAACGCCGAATTAAATTAAATTTTTCTAAGTATATGTAAATAATTGATGTAAAATAATTTAAGCTGAGTTACCTGTACAGGTCAGGCAGTAACTTCAGTGAACCGTCGGTAATTTATTCGACGTAAAAAATAAGCATGTAATTTCTTATTTTGAATAAAATGATTTGACTTTGACTATCACAAAAACACCTAGTGTTAAGGCACTCCGTTACTCACTTTGCGCCAAATTTTCGATTTGGATTAATTTCGATATTTTCGAGTACACAATCATCATGCTTAACATTATATTACCTTACTGCAGCACGACTGCCTCAAATGATAATGGTGATCTTCTTGTTATCTTTATCCCCATCAAGAATATATGACTTTTTAGGAAGTTTTCGGATGCTCACAATCTTTTGCGATAGCCTTTCTAAATTTAAATATGCTAGTCCAAATGCCAATCAAAACTTACGTTTTTTTGCCGATCGCTTTCAATGCCGAAATAGTATGTATTTAGTATGTCTCCTGCCACCTAAGATCTGGTTGGAAATGTAAGCTTCCAATCGAAAGTATTTTAAAATGCAGAATGTCTAGGCCCCAATAATTAGTAAAATATATTTAAACGAAAGAATATATTATACATTAAAAGAGAATAAAAGTAAATTTATCAGTACAATTTACCATTGACAATGTAAGTCACTCTTTGATCTTCCAAACAATGTACCACAAAGCACTGAAGGGTATTGTTTTCTTTTACAATACGCATTGTTTTGTTCATACATCGATAGGTGTACATCATTAATACATCATTTTTTAAAAACTGAAAATAAAAACCCACATTAAGGACATTTGAATTTTGTAAAGAGATAACGTTTCAGTTGATCAGAGGTGAAATATTATATACAGTATAAACCTTTTAGATTTCTTTTATTCGATTCTTCTTATCCGAAAATAGAAATACATGCATAATATAAAATATTATGTATGTATTTCTTTTTGTCTTTTATATTTTGTATATTTACCTCTGATTTGAATTTTTTTTATAGATAGAGACATTAATTTTAGTCGACTGAAACTCTGAAATCAAAAGGTTGATTGCTTCGACTTACCAGAATATTTGATATTAATTTCAGATCATTACATCTACGCAATCTTGAGATCTATCCAGGCTATCCAGTTAAAAGTTAAAAGATTGATAGATATCAGCTAGCAGGCACTCTGTATCTATATATGACAGAACCAGCGCGAGTCTCCATTACTTGTAGAAAAGGTAACGAACCTCCCTCAAAATTGACTCATCAATATCCAGTCTAAGTCGTTAAGATGAGATTTGCATTACCAAAGATAATTACTAAGAATTATCGTCTGGCAAGAGAGAATACTATTAATTAAATATCTTTAACATTTTTTAAAGTATTATTCCACACTTAGGAAAGAAAAATACTTATATAGGAAACGTATAAAATTTGAACGTAGCGGGACGCAAACCCGCGCCTCCTGGAAACCGACCAGGCGCTCTGATCACTAAGTTTATGCTAAAAAAATTGCGAGTAAATGGAAGAGAGATCCAGAAGGCTGTCGTGGGAGGCCAAGGATCACGGAGAAATTCTTGGCCGTTAACAGAAAAGTTTTCTGTGCTTTTGTGGACTATCACACACAGTTTCAAAGATATTGGTGGAAGACCACATAAAAAGCATGAGAACCCTTCGGACGGCAAGTATGAAGAGGTTGATTACAGTTGACGAGGCGAAAGAGATATATAGAGACCGTAGCGTTTGACGGTCCGTTTTCTCTGACTACCCTACTAAGTAAGTAATAATCTACGCTTTCGTCTGGTTAAATAATTTCAATATTAAATAGTTCAACTTAATAAGATTAAGTTATCACTTCTGTCAGACATTATTATTTATTAATGTTTTGAATTCTTCGCTCTGGTAATGAGGCAATGCGTGGCGTTGGATGGTGCCACTCGACATGTAATAGCCCCGGAATTCGGCAGAGAATGGGGAACAGAAGTGTCTTAATGGGAACGGAGTATAACGGAGCGGAACGAACGATATTTTTCATAGTAACACACAAGCAAATATGCTCGTTAAGAATACATGAAAATATTAAATACTTAATTGGTTCGAATGGAAATCAAACGCGCCCACAGCCCATCGCGTTTTTAGTCGCATGCATGTGCCCCTGTGCCACGACCCAAATGACTATAATTTTCTTAAATGAATAATCGTGTAGATCAGGTGGGTGAAGTCTCTAGTTTACCTAATTACTTACTAGCAACTTCCACTATTTGGAGGTTGGAGGTGTGTTAGTTGGAGGTTGGAGGTGTGACTGCCAAACCGACTGGTTGTGGGTTCGATCCCCACTCAAGGAGATGAAATATTTACTTAAATTTATATTTCCATTTCTTCGCTCTGGTGTAGAGGTAAAGCGCGACGTTGAGTTCTGCCACTCAACACGCAATGCCTCCAGAATTCGGCAGAAAGTGGGGACCGGAGTGTCTTAATATTAGTTTCCCTCTGCCTACCCTGCTGTGTGCGGGATACAGAGTGAAGTTGATTTTGATTAGTATATAACAAGTGCAGAATACTCCAGTTAATTGTGTATAAATATGTTAATTGTGTATAAATTTGTATAAACTAAAAATACAAAAAAAAGAGTCGATCAGTTTTATGTGGTAATGTAATATGCTGGATTTCTCAGTTGGTTTCTTACCTTGGTCACTTACTACCGCTTCCACTATTACAACCTATCAGGCTGTATATTGATATAAACTATAAATTAAACTTTAAAATTTAATTATAAACTCATATATTTACCTAGAAGGCCAGCCGTGGCGCAGAGGCACAAAGTGTGACTGTAAACCGACTGGTAGAAAATAGAAATTACACATTTTTTTTAACAAAATATATATTTTTTAATAATTTTGTATATCTATTAGAATAAATAAAATATTCCTCAGATCATCTTGTTGTTAACCTAGTGCTAAGACACTCCCGTTCCCCACTTTCTGCCGAATTCTGGAGGCATTGCGTGTTGAGTGGCAGAATTCAACGCCGCGCTTAACCTCGACACCAGAGCGAAGAAATGGAAATATAAATTTAAGTAAATATTTCATCTCCTCGAGTGGGGGTCGAACCCACAACCAATCGGTTTTACAGTCACACCTCGTGCCGCTGCGCCACGACCGGCCTCAATCTCTAATAATATATTTTATTCTCTAATAATATATTAATTTACGTAATTAATTTTTTACCTAATCACAACCACGTATACTCGTACTATTCACTTAGTAATATTCTGAGAATTGCTAAAAACAAAAGCAAAATACAATTTAGTCGTAATGTATCATTAAAAATAAGATATTTTACAACGTAGTTGTAAGATTTTTTTCCCTATATTTATTTTTTTATTAAAATCAGCTTTAATATTTTTTCACCGACGACGGACGCATAGCTTATAATTAAAAACATATTTGCATTTCTTTTTTTGAAATGTAATCACGAGATCTATATAAATACAGATGATGAAAAGAAATGAAATGAAATGAAATTAATTAGGACACGGATTTTATTTATTTGACTAGCGACCCGCTCGCGGCTTCGCCCGCTTATACCACAGAATGATTTACTTAACACACTGAATTATGTTTGTGTTTTGATATACCTATTATTTACCGATATACCGTTTTTTTATGAGAAAGTTATTAAAACTATAGGTCGCATTTTTGTACCTCCCGTAAGAATCTTTAATTGAATGTTTGAAATAAAAACATACTTATTGATACAATAAAATCCTAACTCATCGGTGTCTGTACATAGAAAATATTACAATTAACAATGTACCTGCTCATTTATGACTTTTAAAAGAAAATTAAAAAAGCATATATTAAATTTACATAAACATCAAAATTAAGCCGTGTTTTTGAAATATTTATTAGTTATTTATTTAATACATGTGATTGTTTATTTATTTATTGTTTATCTTTATTTATATTATTTTATTTTTTTTGTTCACCAAATTTGAATTTGATAATCAGGCAATGTCCACTCTCTGAAAAATATATACATTAGTTTTTGTTTCCGGTTTAATGTTATTTTTATTATTATTATTATTATTTCTCTTTATTATTAGTTTTTTGTAACAAATTGTCATAACGAGTTTCGCATCCCTCTCCTGTACACATTTATTTTATTTAAGTATTGTGAATTAGGATGAGGCTGAAAAACAGCGCTGTAGACAACACGTCTTACAGCATTCGCTGAGCCTCACTCCTTTTACCGTTTTGTTTTTTTGTTTTTTTTTTCTCACTTTTTTTAATTTTTGTATTTGTTTTATTTTACTTTTATTATTTTTTAGCTTATTTTTTTAATTGTATTAGTAGTCATAAA
Source organism: Heliconius erato demophoon (assembly GCA_018249695.1). NCBI lineage: Eukaryota > Metazoa > Arthropoda > Insecta > Lepidoptera > Nymphalidae > Heliconius > Heliconius erato. The sequence continues at coordinate 8,571 of DWQW01002484.1, read as the reverse complement.
ACGGTAATAAACTTTTTTTGAATTTGAATTTGAATTTTGGTATTTAAATTTCTAATAGCGTTGTTGTTACTGGCTTAACTCTCATTTATAATAATTATTAGTAGATACTTATTGTTAGTATTATATTCCATGAAAATAATATAACGTTACAAACTTACAATATAAAATATAAAAAATAAATAAATAATATTTAGGAGAATAGGCTCATTTCTCATAAAACATATATGCAAATCATAAAATAATTAAAAAAAACAACATTTAGGTAACTTAAAAAAATAATAAGTAAACATGCTTAATATCATCCTAACCAATATTACTCATTTTACGAACAATAACTTTAAAATGAACAGATGATAGTAATTTGTGCAATAATAATAGCAAGATTTCCACGTGAGAATGCGTGCTTACCCTTGAGCCCCCGCCGCTCAACCCCACGCTGCAGACGAATGGGGAAGATTGTAAAGAAAATAGAATAACGGGTCGTGGGAGCGGTACCGTTTCTTTCAGGACAAGGTGCGCTTGCAATAAATATTTTATTAATGAATGCAATAACTACGTGTCAACACATTCATAAAAATAATACAATAAATATACTTACAGTTGTGGCGCAGTGGCACAAAGTGTGACTGTAAAACCGACTGGTTGTGGGTTCGATCCCCACTTGAGGAGATGAAATATTTACTTAAATTTAAATTTCCATTTCTTTGCTCTGGTGTCGAGAACAAGCGCGGCGTTCAGTTCTGCCACTCAACACGCAATGCCTCCATAATTCGGCAGAAAGTGGGGAACGGAGTGTCTTAACATACCTTCTTATACAAAAAAAAATATTGTTATTATTTTTCATAAACATTATTTGTTAAATATTTAATACATTAGGTATATTTAAATTTTGCAACTGTATAAACTTGATATCAAATAAAACATGACGATTTAAAATCAATTTCATCGATTACATTGTGCTATCGAATGTTTGTTTGCTTATTCCTCGTTTTTCCCACGACAAGTCATTCGTTTGACCATTTTGTAGCTACTTTATATTATGAAACGTAAAATATTACTATTATGTCATTGAATAGATGATATTTATATTTTTATTTGGTATTTTAATATATTTTATTTAGCTTCAAGCTGAATTCCGTGCACAGGTGCGTAAGAAGAGGGCACCCAGTGTTAAGACACTTCCTTCTCCAGTTTCCGCCGAAATCTAGAGGCGTATATACTATAGTTTTTAATAATTCTTAACCTTTTTTACAAACAAAATTAATCCAGGCAAATAATTCTATAGTTTACAGGTTAGGGGTGACACTATAGTACATTTAATTCGATATAATTATAGTCGAAATTTCATTATTTGTTGACAAATTACAAAAAAAAATTAAGTAATATTTTAAATAATATCTATAATATTACGGGATATCTAATTTGATATTTTCATATCTATGTAAAAATTAAATATATTTGATTGAGTATGATGTCGAGTAACAAATGTAATTAAAAACCTACCTAACCCTAAACGTACAGATTACGTAGAATACTATTTATTGTCTCTATAGTTTTTAACTATATAACATAGCTAAAATAAAATAAAAAAAATAATAAAACACTCAAGAGAAACCAGGACAACCAACTAATACGAGATAAACAGTGTACAAACATAAATCACTAACTCAAATAATAGGCAACACACACACACATTACACACATAGAGGTACTTATACGTTCAAAAAGCTTCACATTTATCCAGTTACTTCTACCATTATACAATATTATTATTAGTTTCGACCCCGAAATAAAAATGACGATTAAAAGAATAACAGTACCTACACGGTGTCCAGTCCCGTTTGTAGCTGTAAGGCGGAGGGCTCTAGTAAACGCAGGTGTGACTCCGACTCGTGAGAAATCTCTCCCCTCAACCACCTAGGATTTGCTTTAAGCAGGCGGAGGGCGATTCGCAAAAGAAAATGGGGGTAACATTCTCACGGTTTTTGATTTATTCATATAATATAATTGTATAATATTTGGAAATAATTACTTACTTACAGTAGGTGCGTAGGTATGTGTGTGAATGAATACTAATTAATATTTTGTTTTTTGTTTAAGTTTTGTGTAATAATATTTTATTTCTATATTGACAATTAAATTTCGGTAAACATTGTTGTGGTTGTTGACAATTTGATTTTTACGAAAATGTGATATGCGCACTGCACTAGGTTCGTTCTTATTCATCCAGATTCATCGAAATTTTGGAAGAACGAAGAAACCTTGGCACAAAGATTTTTTTTTAACAGTTTTGAAAAGATTAAATTGTATTCTTATCTTTAAAAAATATTATAATGTTACATTTTAAATTAAATACCTAATTAAAGATAGCTTTACACTATCATTAACATTTTACAATTCACAAGTTTATTTCTAGCAGAGCGTACAAAATTTTAAAATCATGAATACTTAAAAGAAATCTTAATATTAATACTTAAGTTAAATACAGTTAAAACTTAAAAGGAGTTGTTAGCATAATGTCGCAAACGACGCGCGAGGTCCGAGCCCCCCACAGCCCCCCACACTTACACCAGGTGCCACCCGTGAGAACGGCCACGCAATAAGTTGTCGAAAAGGGAGTATTGTTAATGTAATCACTTCAATAATATTATAAATAAATTCAGTATGTATGTACTATCTATAAAGAGTTCTTTAATACTTTTATCTTTTAACATTCGACATGTCTTAATTGCATTTTTTTTCATTGGTCATAACTTTTAACTAACAAAACATATCATTTAATAATATCTAATACTTACAACAAGAATCATCAAGAACTTTTTATATATTACCTATAGCAAATTTACTTAATAAAAATGTCAAGACTTTACCAATTAAAATATACAGCTTTTAATTATGTACTTAAAAAAATATATTTACTAAAAATAAGTAATATATACAGGCTGCACTTTTACATAATTACAATACTTCACTCCTAGATTAAGACGCGAAATGTTAAATTAAAAATAAATTCAATGGATCTATTTCATCTTACTTAGTCCATAGACCTTACCATTTAGGTACTTATGTCACTCTGTTCCCCTAATTTAGCTTGTTCGTAAATTCACGAAAACTTAGTATTTAAACTATAAATATAAATATTTAACCATACCGTACCACGATATCATCCTTATATAGTAGGTACTTTAATGACCTTTAAAAAAAGGCTGAAAGAATATTATTTAGCACTTTGAAAATCTTAAGTATAATTGACACATTTAATTAATACGTTTACTATTCCCATAAAATCTTACTATGTATGTATGTATTTATGTATGTGTCTGTATACATGTGTATATGCCTATTTGTGTATATTGTATGTGTAAATGTATCTATGTATTTTATGTATGTATGTAAACCTGTATATATTTGTCTATTCGTATATTTTTATTTAATTAGGTACAATTATTTAGTACACCCCTCCTAATTTAATTTTATGCTCTCCTCTATCCAAAGGTTACCTGGAAGAGATTGCTGGCGTATAAGGCCGCCTATTGTGCTTTTTATGTATCATTGTAAACAGTTAATCAGTAAATTAATTATTCGGTGTACAATAAAGAGTATTTTACTTTACTTTACTTTACTTAGGTACAACTACGTTGAATTTCGTTTGCCTGAATTTTTGCCACTCTACTTCTTGCTTTTGCTTTTGCCGCGTTTAATTAATGCAGAAAAATTTTGATGATTGCACTATTGCATCTTGTAATTGTAGTTCATTTCATACAAAATCAGTGCATACGCCTGCAAACTTAAGTTTGTCATCTTTTATAAGTTGTACTTCCAATGACCTCAATTATGAGGTGAATACGGAACCCTCGGGGGGCAAGTCGGATTTAACCGGTTTTTCTTTATATTATATATGTGTAGTACATAACTAACAGCATTACATTTACAGGTTATTATAAGTATTTATAGATTTTACATTTTAATAACAATATTTGTAGATCCTTTCATTATATAAACAATAAATGGATCTATATATCTACCTAGTATGAAGAAAAATCGGCGGCTGGAATGTTTCCTACTTCTCCCCGTAGCGTTTGGCGCTCCGTTCCCTCTGGCTATCCCGCTAGGAATACAGCCTAAAGCTAAGTATTTCTTTTTAAAGTTCTATACCTAAAAAATAAGAACCCAATAGGATTGTTTGCTTACTGTTTATCTGTCTATCATGACATTTCTCAATAACGAATACTCAAGGTCTGTGGTACCTTGGAGCACAGAAAAAAACTTCTAAGTCTGTATATAATAACCGCCGTATGTGCACTGCTATTGCCGCACATTAAAAATTCGCAGCCTATGTGGTCCTCCTCTTGACCTAATATCATGAAGCAGTCAGTGAAAAAAACTGTACAAATAAAAAAAATATATATTTTAACCTTTTTTTAAGACTGTTCCTCACTTTCGCTCTCAAGACCGATCTCAGAGTACAACACCTTAATTTTAGGTAAATTAAAAGTTGAGGCCAGTCGGGGCACATAGTGTGACTGTAAAACCGACTGGTTCTAGGTTCGATCCCCACTCGAGAAGATGAAATAGTTACTTAAATTTATATTTCCATTTCTTCGCTTTGGTGTCGAGGCAAAAGCACGGCGTTGATTTCTGCCGCTTAACACGCAATGCCTCCAGAATTCGGCTGAAAGTGGGGAACGGAGTGTCTTAACACTAGGTCCCCCTACCCTGCTGTGTGCTGGATACAGCGTGAAGCTGATTTATTTTATTTTATAAATTAAACTATCATAAATCGAGCTAGGCCATTCTGATTACTTACCCCAACTAATTACTGCCGCCAAAACAATAAAACATATAAACAAATGATGTTTGATAAGAGTGAATAAGTACTTGCATGATACAGCCGAACTCGCGGTTCAATACGGTTTCATTAAGAAAAATAGGTACAGTACAGTCAGCGAGTCGTGGCCGCCTTCAAGCTGTAAACGGCTGCGCAGATTTGATTTTACTATTTTTTTGTACTTTTGATTTTTTTCTTACCGAGTGAACAATGCGAAATAAATAAGAAAACAGGGCGGCCACGACTCGTTGAACGTACTGTAATACTCAGGCGTTGTGATTTAAATTGAAATGAGCGCGGGTGTGTAGCTGTAGACAGGAATAAGTGATAAACAAAATTGTAACTATAGGCTATTCATTTTACAATCATATATATAACTAAATATTTTTTAATATCTGTAAAGCTTTTTTTTAGCTTCACGTTGTATCCCACACACCGCAATGTGGACAAAAAAAATGAAAATATAAATTTAAGTAAATATGTTATTTCCTCAAGTGGGAGTCGAAACTAGTACCTACTATATTTACAGTTTACACCACTGCGCCACGACTAGCCTCAATTATAAAAAATTATAATGTATAATTTATTTCTAAAGTTATTCAATAAAATTTGTATTTGCAGGTATATGTTTTTTATACGCCGTTTTTTAGACTTTGATGTAATTATTAAAAATATGCTATGTATAAAATATAATAAATCAAAGTTCTTATTAATTCTAAGCAAGTTGGGTTAGTAAATATAATAACAATTACTAATAATTTCTAATCATGAAATTCAAAGACTGAAAAGATGTTGCCTGCATATAGCAGGGTGGGCAAAGGGAACTTGAGTGATCTCCTTTCCGCGTCCGTATCCACGCTTTCCGCCGAATTCTGAAGGCATTGTGTGTTAAGTGGCGGAACTCAACGCCGCAATTTTCGACACGTTTTTTTTGCGTTAAATTTATCTGACAACACTGGTGTTGGTATATCTCGGAATATGATTTATCATAGTTTTTATTAATTTGTAAGAATCAAGACTTGTATCTAAACTTATTAAGGACTACCGATATATTTTTGAGGCCGTGGCGCGGTCGTGGCGCAGAGGCATAAAGTGTGACTGTAAAATCAATTGGTTGTGGGTTCGATCCCCACTCGAGGAAATAAAATATTTATTTACAATCGCTCTGGCGTCGAGAAAAAAGAGCGGTGTTCAGTTCTGATAATCAACACGCAATAACTCTGTAAGTTGGCGGAAAGTGGGGAACAGAGTGTCTTAACACTAGGGTTCCTCTGCCTCCCCTGCATTGTGCGGGATACAGCGTGAAGTTGAAAAAAAATATTTTAAATGATGAGGAAATAATATAATAAATCCTATATAATAATATCTTTATACGAGTTAACCTTTATCGCTCATTTCACTTTTAAAATATTAACGATACAGTACATTTACCTGCCATCCGTAAAGACATCAAGTTGTAAGGGCGGATGGCCGACACGAATAGAATAATAATGTAAATAGGTTTAAATTGAATTGTAACTATATTTATAATTGATTTTTTTTATGTTCTCTGTCATATGTTCTATAAAGAATAATTTCGTACAAACTTTCGTCCGCATCTTCGCTCGCGTAGATAGACTTGTAATACCTACTACGTCGAGGCCAGTCGTGGCGCAGCGGCACGAAGTGTGACTGTAAAACCGGCTGGTTGTGGGTTCGATCCCCACTCGAGGAGATGAAATATTTACGTGCGGGATACAGCGTGAAGCTGATTTTTAATACCTACTACGTAGCCCGACAATTTTTTCGTCGTAGAAATTTTGTCACATAATGATGTGAAAATAATATTGACCACAATTTGTTTAATCTGGATAAAGCAACTATTGTGAATTAGAGGTCCTCCGTAGAAATCATATAATTTGATAGGTGTATCTAGGTTCGAATCCTACTCTAAAGATGTACAGTTATTGGATTTAGTATTAAACTCCATATTACAGTTAGAGAGTGCTGGAGCACAAGCTTACGACACAAAGAATAGGATTATTTAATATTTTCATTTCCTCTTTGTCTCGTTACCAGATACAGAGACAATACGCGGTATTGAGTTCCGCCACGCAACACGCAGCGTGTCATAATGGGGAACGGATTTTATTGCTAGGTTCCCAGATTCCCTCAGCTTCACGTCCTGCCATGTGCGGGATACAGCGTGAAGCTAAAAAAAGTGTAATTAAATTCAATGAAATTGATTGATTAGGTTTGTGTTTACTCGTAATTGGGTTTTAAAATTAAAAACATACTTAAAACATTTTTTTTTAATTAATACATTCAATAATAGTAATACATTTTCGTTTACATATATAACATTGCCTACATGCGGTATGTGTGGTTTTATACACTTTAAATCGAATATATAATGATTTGAATAATTTAAAAAGTTCTCTAACTGCATAAATAATAAAAAAATTATCTACAATAATATACTTGATTTGTAAAATATAGAAAAAATAAATATCAAAAGGTGACAAGCTTTAAGTTGTGGGTTAAAGCACTCAGCAGCCATTAGCTACCTACTGTAGAAGTTGACGGAGAGTGGAGAACGAAATGTCTTAACACTAAGCTAAGCTCTCCGTTCCTACCCTACTATTATTAAAAATAAATTATTTTTTTAAATTTAATAAAAATACAAAATATAATTAGAATTTATTACTTCAATATCAATTAATAGAATAATTCTGCTAATTATTTTGACATGATAACAACAACTAAAGTAAAAAAAAATTCAAAATATTAATAATTATCAAACATTAATAATATAAATAACATTAATTTAATATCAACATGTTTTAATATATATATAATACTTAATTTGACATGACAACAAGTTAATGTCAAAATGAAACAAGATCATTAGTAGGCGTGAGGTGTATTATTGATTGGCCATCACTTATCAACTTATCAACCGGCGAGACACCCACGACCAGGACCACGACCACGTCCACGAGCCAAGACAGCTGCTCGACAAGCCTCGACGCCCCCGTTTCTCACGCCAACCCTACATCTGTTGAGATCTCGGACCCTTCTTATAGACTTCATTACCCAACAATACGTTTAGCTTTATTATTTTTCTACCCTAGAACTGATTTCATATAACGGTACTCATTCGTTGATGAGACATCGCTCGTGCGACATCGCCTTTTCAGTTTTTACATTTCCTATATTATGTATCTATGTTGAGTTAAGTTACGTGTTAGTTTTGAAGTTTTTTTGTTTTAAGTTTTAACTTTTTTTTTTTTTTTTGGTTTTGGTTTTATCTTGTCTGTACAAGAAAATGCAGGCTATGCTTGATTCGCAAAAGGCTAAACTCCAAGGCTTAAACGTGTCAGGTAAGTTAAGTGTGAGTTTTATTAAGTTAGTGTAAACATCATTTTTTTTGTGATTAAAAAAAAAATGCAATTATTAAATTTACTTACCGTAATAAGTCATGGGTTAGGTAGGTATATTTCTTCTTAAACTTTAAAAGATAAAATATCTATATGTTTAAGATAAATTACTTGCAAATTTTTTTAAAATTTTAATATTACATTTAAAAAATTACACCTTTATTTTAAATGTTTAATTACCTAGTATTTTATTTATCGTTGTCGAGGTTAAGCGCGGCGTTGAGTTCTGCCACTCAACACGCAATGCCTCCAGAATTCGGCAGAAAGTGGGGAACGGAGTGTCTTAACACTAGGTTCCCTCTGCCTACCCTGCTGTGTGCGGGA
>DWQW01002483.1:0-26681 GCA_018249695.1 Heliconius erato demophoon | reverse complement strand
TCGCCGGTGTGTCATGAGTGTGATGCCTCCGTTGATTCGGCGCATCACACTCTGGCCGAATGCCCCGCCTGGTCCTCACAACGCCATGCCTTGATGGCTGTAGTGGGTAGGGACCTCTCACTGCCCAGTGTGGTGGGGGCCATGCTAAACAGTGAGAGGAACTGGTCTGCAATGGTTTCCTTCTGCGAATCAGTTATCGCACTGAAGGAGACCGCGGAGCGGGTGTGAGAGTCCAGCGCTCACGCAGATCCGCTCCGTCGACGTAGGCCAGAGGGTAGGAGAAGGCGTTACGCGCTTCTTCAACTCCCCCTACCCTAGAGGAGCTACTGCGGGAGGATCATGGTGATGCTCCCGCAAGTCATCGAGGCTGCGGGTACCCTAGGAGAAACCCCGGGGAACCCTAAAGGCGATGGTGGCCTGCATTAGGCAGGCCTTCCACTGAGGCGTCGTAGTAGTATGTACGAACGATCCTGCGGCGTCTCATATTGGTGGAGAGGGTTTCCGCTGGGTTTTAGTGGGTAGTATCAAGTTATCCTTTGATGAGTTCCACAGTACCATTCGTTAGTAGGGCATATTTGTCTTACGCACGGATGGTCTGCATAAATGCATTTCCCAGCGAAAAAAAAAAAAAAAAAAAAAGGGGTTGAAATTTTGTAGGGAAAAAAATTTAATCTGTAACGATTTTTATAAAATTTGAAGTTCAGACTCTTAAAAATATTTCATTGAACAAGTGTTTCATGGTTTTTAAGAATTCACCCCCTAAGGGTTCAAATAAGGGGTTGAATGTTTATATGAAAAAATCTTTAAATTCCCACCGATTTTTATAAAAATTTAAATTCAGACTGTTAAAAATATTTTATTGAACACGTGTTTCGTGGTTTTTTTAGAATTCACTTCTAATAAGCGGGCGAAGCCGCGCGCGCCCTCTAGTTGTGAATACATTGTTAAATTAAAAAGATACAAAATTTATATCTGACATTAATTCATGGACACAGACAAAAAGAGTGGTAGTTTAGAAAACATTTAAACTAGCTTATATTTAGTATGCCATTGTTGAATAATAGAAAATATTGCCATCACCGTTTTCGGGCGATATCGAATGGTCGATAATGTTCACGATTATGAAAAAAATACAAATAAGAGATATACTAACGTACATATAGTAGTAGTCGTTTATTGTATGGTCACATCGCGGGCTCTAGCTACAAGCTTAAAAAAAGTTAAATGTCATCAAAACTTCATTATTATACATATTTTATCTTAAAAATAAATTAAGAATAATAAATGTCGGATACGTTGATAATATTTACCCGTTCGTACCATTTTCCGCACGGAAATTGATTGTGGTCGCGTCTACTATAATATTATATTTAATATTTGATGCAAGTCGTTATTTGCAAACAGCAGCAGACGGGGTGGTGACGTGTACGTGAACATAAATGCTTATATATCTTTTAGTCTTAGTTTCCTTGAATATTGACTTAATCATATAAATGTTTTGGTTTAAAATTATGGTTAACAAGAGAATGTAGTAATTGTGATGTGTTTAAACTTTAAATAGTCTTTTTTTTCAGCTTTTCACTATCCCGCACATAGTAGAGCAGAGGGAACCTAGTGTTAAGAAACTCCGTTCCCTATTTTCCAACGTATTCTGGAGGCATTACGTATTAAGTGACGGTTGAGTTTGCTTCGACAGCAGGGCGAAGACCTGAAAATATTAAATATTTGATTTCCTTAAGCGGGAATCGAATCCACAACCGAATCCAGTAACAGAGCAATATCATATTTAAAATATACTAGTTCTCCATATTTACAAATGAAGGTAAAGCCAAAGATTACACATAGCATTCACAAAAAGTTAAAATATTTATAGTGGAACCATCCAAAAAAAAAATACACACACCCGAATAACGTTAAAAAGCATCGTCAACAACTCATCAAAATCTAATAACACGGGCTTAGTGTCGTCGTGCAAGAATACTACTTGTCATCGCTCGTCTAGACAAAACGCTCCGTGACTTTTTCTCTATTATTCTTCGTCCTACGAAAATCGTACCACATTTTTTACCTTTTCTTTGGCTCGGAAATCGTCATAATATTAAATTTTTACAAAAAGTCCAAGTTCAATTCATTTCACGCTGACGTTAAAGCTACAGTTCTAGTGGAAAATAAAATAAATTGTCTAAGTAAAAGAATTCTTGATGGATTGGGCGCTACTGCAGATTATCTCGTAGAAGGTTATATTATCTTTATTTGTGTCGTAGTAAATGAAAGTGAGAATATTGATTTTAGGACAAACATTTCGCTAAAAATTTATATTGTGATTATATATAATTATCTAATTGATTCTTATACAGTTGTAAGTTTTTTGTATAAGTAGGTATAACTAGTATAAATTAATATTAGTATACTTATGTGTACTGTAAAATTTGAAAAACATTGAAAGAGATTTTGAATTCTATCGTATTTTTTTTAAAGCTCCCCGCTGTATTCCGTATATAGGAGGGTAAGCAGAAGAACCTCAAAACCTAATGTTACGACACTCCGTTCCCGCTACGACACTTCCGTTCCCCACTTTCCGCCGAATTCTGGAGGCATTGATTTATTTATTTATTTAGCGAGGAAGAGAAAATATTAAATATTTCATTTCCTGGAGTACGAATCGAACCCACGCATTTGTCGCGTTTATATAGTTTGCCTAGTTTTTTGCCAATATTTTATGTTTAAATTTAATCACCTTCACAACATTGTCAGTTTGCATTTATCCATGTTTTGTAGACGTCAGCTTTACAGTACTTTTACTAGAATGTCTATAAAATTCTAAATGAGATCGAACAGCTCTTATATCACAATGGCTTGATTCAGCGAGCTCGTCGTTCTGAAAAGCGATCTCCGATATGTATTTTACCTTGTTTGATGCTGCTCTATAAAATTTTGTACCTTTTGTCAACAATGCATGGCTAGACGATGTCGTATAACATACATATCAACTAGGAGTATTCTTCTCAATCAATATATGTATAATAAAATGATGCAAACGCACGAATGCTCTTATTTGTAACTAAGTATAAATATTCTTGGCTGATTATTTTTTTTATTTTTATTGATTCATTTAAATCAAATCATCAAATTATATTGAGGCCAGTCGTGGCGCAGCGGTATAAAGTGTGACTGTAAAACCGACTGGTTGTCGGTTCGATCCCCGCTCGAGGAGATGAAATATTTACTTAAATTTATATTTCCATTTCTTCGCTCTGGTGTCGAGGCAAAGCGCGGCATTGAGTTTTGCCACTTAACACGCAATTCCTTCAGACTGCGGCAGAAAGTGAGGAACGGAGTGTCTTAACACTAGGTTCCCTCTGCCTATCCTGCTATATGCGGGATACAGCGTGAGGCTATAAAAAAAATCGAATTATTACCTCAATAGTACATGTGTATTTAGTTAGAACCATGATAAGATTATCATAATTCAATTACTTATATATTAATTTTCTTCAAAATAATAAAAAAATATGCTTAACAAATGTATTATAGATTGTTTTCAAATAATAGTAATATGGAAGCCGCAGTATACTATACATTTTTCTTGGCTGGTGAAAGTGAGCTTAGTCACGAAGGAGTCATTAATTCTATACAAACCTGGTCAATGCAAGCGTAAGCCATCGCTTCAACCACTTGTAAACCTGTAATCGGATGAACGCGACCAGACTTCATGAGGTACGTGATATTTTTTTCTGAATGTGCACCTACATAGGTATTTCTTATATTTTTTGATGAAGTTTCTACTTTAACCTACATTTTGTTTTCACAAATTTATAGACAGATTTAGATTAACTTTTTTTTAATTTCGTTTAAGGTAAACCAATATGATTTATTTTTCTAATGAACATATTAAACATAATTATTAAACATCAAATAAAAATATTTCATTAAACAATATATCAAAAATAAAAGTTTATATGAATATTATCGTAACTCCAATACTATATGAGTATTATGAATCTATCACCTATTTTTACCTTTTGCGGAATCTTTCTTATTTCTTAACAAAAAACACAATAATTATGATTTTAAATTAAGTACTAAAATTGCTTACATTACCCATTACCATAAATAGTTTTAGTTAATTTTCCTTCGCAATATCTTAATTATTTGAACACACCGTCAAAGTAACAATACAATGTGAAACAAAAGGTCAGAAGTCGCGTCTGGGCATCGCTACATGTGTACCTATATATATTTGGACAATAGAATAAACATGATGTACTAATACGTGAATCGCGTTAGAGGGCGGCGTTGGGAAGCAGTGACAAGTTTTTGAACGTATATGAATAAATGAGTGACCCCCGTCTGCCGCATCAATACCACTGGCGGCTGAATGCGAAATGCCGTTTGTGACACTTTCCACTTTCACCCTTTTTCGTGCACACGGTGAAATTTTTTCATAAAGTTAATTTCGAAAACGACTCTTTGCACTAGCCATCCAACGTTTCAATTTGTTTCAAAAAAATATTTTATTCTGTTAAGTTTATTTATTGCAAATGCACTCCTTTTGAGTTTTCCATCAAGCATCGTTGAAATATCAAGTTTTAAAATGTTCACAAACATAAATACGTAGTAGCTACTCCGCTTCTTTGTAGTCAATGTTAAATCTGACATAAAAAGCGAAGAGTTGACATTTAACATTGCCAGAGCTAACGTGTTTGGGAAGGTGCGGGGCCATTACCCGAACAGGCAGGATAGTAAGTGGCTCTACCCAGTACCTCCCCAGTCGTCTGCAGGTTCAACGCCATTAGGGACCTAAATAGTTCACTTCGAATGTAACATTTCTAAGAAAACAACATTCGTACGTACGTATAACATAGTTATAATATATCAAGAGTGTATTGAAAACAAATCGAGAAACTTTTTGGTTGTTATATTAGATTTATGTTAACTATTAAAATATCGATTTTTTTGTTTGATTAAAATATGTTTGTGATTATTTTTGAACATTTTTAAAGTGTTATTCCACACAGGCAAGAAAAATAGTTATTAAGAAAACGTATAAAAGTTTGAACGTGCGGGATTTGAATCCGCGTCGTCTTTGGAAACCGTACTAACGCTCTGACCTAGGCGACGTGTATATTTAGCTCCCTACCGTATCCCGATTCACAGGACAAGCAGAGGGAACCTTGGAACCTAGTGCTAAGATATTTCATTCATAAGAGACACCTCCGTTCTCCATTTTCCGCCGAATTCTTGAGGCATTGCGCTCTTTTTCCGTTACCAGAGCGAATACGAAAACATTAAATATTTCATTTCCACTAGTGGGGATCAAACTGAAAACCAGTCGCATTTACAGTCTCACTTTTAAAAAATTCTATATAAGCTTCATATATACTTTGTATTACGTTATAGTAGTGTTGTAATACATATGTTGTAATGTAATACAACACTACTACAACGTAGTAGCAAATTATTATACTTATAATAGTATTTAACGATATATTTAAAAAATTGAGGCCAGTCGTAGCGCCATTTCTTCGCTCTGGTGTCGAGGTTAAGCGCGGCGTTGAGCTCTGCCACTCAACACGCAATGCCTCCAGAATTCGGCAAAAACTGGGGAACGGTGTGTCTTAACACTAAGTTCCCTCTGCCTACCCTACTGTGAGCGGGATACAGCGTGAAGCTGATTTTATTTATTTAGAAAGTAAATTTTCCCACACAATATTTTCCAATACCTACAATTTGTGATAGAAACAACACAACGTAGCAAAGGAACAACAATGTCTGTTACAGGTAGAAACCTCACGGCACTTTACATCTGCGTTTACGTTTTATACATTTCGGTTTCAGTATTTTTCGTCACCTGTATTGATTTTTTTATAATATAAGTGATTGATTTAAAGTATAAAGGGATTGATCAATTGTGAAAAATGTTAGCCGTTATTAATATAAGGCCGTCTTGGCACAGTGGCAAAAGCGTGTGCTCGTAAACGATTGGTTTTGGGTTCGATTCCCACACTGGTGATTAAATTATTGTTTAATAATATTTTCATTTTTTCGTTTTAGTAATAATGTAATGTGACTTTAGGTTCCGCCACTCAACATGTAATGCATTGAAAATTCGGCGGAAAGTGATTAACTAAGTGTCTTAGCGCTAGGTTCCCTATCTCCACACTGATATATGCCCGCATATATAAGACAGCGTGAAGCTGGAAAAAAAGAACAACATTGTTAATTTACGTCGTCGCCGTATAGAAAAAATATTTGCTTAAAATTTATTTATCTTTGACATACCATTTTGAGGCCAGTCGTGGCGCAGCGGCACGAAGTGTGACTGTAAAACCGACTGGTTGTGGGTTCGATTCCCACTCGAGGAAATGAAATATTTACTTAAATTTATATTTCCATTTCTTCGCTCTGGTATCGAGGCCAAGCGCGGCGTTGAGTTCTGGCACTCAACACGCAATGCCTCCAGAATCCGGCAGAAAGTGGGGAACGGAGTGTCTTAACACTAGGTTTCCTCTGCCTACACTGCTGTGTGCGGGATACAGCGTGAAGCTGATTTATTTATTTTTTTTATTTTTGAAATACTTTAGGACAAAGGGGATGGTTCTCCTTCATAGTGTTGTATGAAAGTGATAGTTCACACGACGATAGCGGACTCGATTCGCGGGATGATAAATATAAACTATACCTACATACGAGTATGTATATTATGTCCTAATTCAATATAAATAAAACTTTATAATTATATATTAGCAGAAAATTACACACCAAAAATAATTTTCCCTTTGCGAGAACCGTTGTTCTTAGAAAGTAACATTACAAAATTTTATATTACAGTTACGTTTAAAATTTCGTTCGTGACTGAATTGATAGAATTCATCATTATAATAAGAACACTATAATTCTCATAAATTTTCAGTGTATTTGTGGTTAACGTGGATTTCTTGGTAATACCGCTTTTAGTATAGGTAGATAGGTACATAACGACATAATAAGCCGAAAACTGGTCTAAAATTACGATATATTACGAAAATAACTAACTAAATTGTTACAAAAATTCTATAATATTCAGTTGTGTAAGATATGTTTGTAGTAGATATAATTTCGTATTTCACGTATTTTTTAAAGTAAACAAAAAATATAATACACAATAAATACTTTAGTTTTTTACTTGTCTTCCAATGACGTAACTGACTTAAGGCGACTTTAGAAGATTTGAGCCTTTTTGTGGCAATGCGTAATTTTCATACGTCTGCTATACCAGCACTTACCTTGCTACGTAGAATAAAGATTAAGGCTAATTGATTACACTGATATATGTGTTTCGAGTACCAGAGTTTCGAGCCAGTATCGTGATCATCTGGAAAGCAAGACCAAGTTGGCCTCAAAGAAATTGGGGTCATCAACAGAGCGAGACAGTACTCCACTCCAAAATACCGATTGGCCCTGTATAAGGCCCAGGTTCAGCCTCGTATGGAGTACTGTTCTCATCTCTGCGCTGGTGTACCGCAGTATCAGGTTGACCCATTTGATCGCATACAACGTAGAGCCGTTCGAATCGTGACCCTATGATCTGTTCTCTAACGCATTTATCATGGAGATTGTTCTGGTGAACTGTTTGACCTGTTACCTGCCGCAGAATTATACCGCATAGTACGTCACAAACTCAAGTACCATCCACACCATCTGGGTACGAGGCACTCTACTACTGTGTGGTTTCGTAGCTCGTGGATTTTCACACAACTGTGGAATGCGGCAGTGTCGATACGATCTGGGTACCTTCAAAAAGCCCGTCTATCTCCACCTTAAAGGCCGGCAATACACCTGTGGCTCCTCTGGTGTTACACGGGGTCGTGGGCGGCGATGATTACATACCATCAGGTGACTCGAACGCCCGTTTGCCTTGTCTTTTTCCATAAAAAAAAACAGGAAACAATCATTTCATTCCTTCAATTCTTATAATTTTAGTATTATATATTATTTTAGTCTTATTATTATATTAAGGCTGTCGTGGCGCAGGGGCACAAGAATGTGACTGTAAGGCGACGGTTGTGGGTTCGGTCCTCACTCGGGGGAATGAATCATTATTTATTAATATTTTTATTTTTTCACTCTAACATCAAAGCAAATGCTCGGTGTTGTCTAAAAATGGGAAACGAATTGTCCTAACACTAGATTTCCTCTCATAATTTGCTGTGTGCGGAATAAAGCGTGAAACTGATTTATTTTAAATTTAGCCGAATTTCTAATAAGGCACAAAATAAATCGCTATTAGTAATTTTATATCACAGCCACCAAAATTTACTTCCATAAATATTTAATGTTATTGCTTTTACTCTTAATACTTTTTCTTATAAAAATGAAAGATCTTAACAGGTTCACAAAATTATGCAAGCTCATTATAAGGTCTTTCGTCTTTGATGAAGTGGCCTGTAACTCAAACCCTCTTTACGATTAGAGTCATTATACTTTAGAGGTGAGCCATCAGTTGTTTAAGATTTTTTTTCCAACTTAAAAAGCTCTTTCGTTACGAGAACGCTTATATAGTAAGTATGTTTAGATTTTTCTTTGCTAAATTAATCTTAGCAAAAATATTTCAGTTATAGTAGTTATATACGTATGTAGATAAGTGTATCACGTATCTTTTACCTTAGTGTTTTTCACCGTGGTTGACGATGGCGATGATGTCAATGATTACCATATGGATTGATTAATGTAAATAAAGAAACAAACTTAAGTTCATATTTTTTTTCATTACTCCATAATTATACCGACAATCACTCTTCTTGTATGTATTCTTAACACAAAAAGAAAGAAATGTTGAGAACTAATACTGTCAAAACGTCACACAATTTGTCTAATTTGACTTGTAATTCCCTTCTCTCAGGTCAATAAATATTTTTGCAATACTCGTATATATGGAACATGTCTGGTGGTTCCTTTTGAGTAATGTTTCGGCTGGCGGCTAGCGTGACGTTGACGTTGTACTGTAGTATTGTGTAGTAATGAATACCTTCTACTAGGCTACATATGCCTAAATCAAGAATTAAAAGAAAAGCTATCGTTATCACTGAACAAAGTGGAGCTTGGTCGTATCTCTTCGTAAATCTTAGTTCTAATAAGTTATATCAAATCATCAGCCTAAATATACGACGATCTAGATGACGTACATAGAATAATTGAAAGATTCTGATAATTAAATTAATGAATGCTTTAAGTGCGATCACATAAATATAATTCTAAAGAAAACAAATGAAACATAAAAAGCTTTTCAAGAATCATCTGAAATATAAGAACGATAGTAATTATGAAATGTAGCCATTTGTAGTATAAGAGTTATATTAAGTGCACAAAAATAAAAGATGGTTACCGCCACGATGTATTTCAGTTTGTAAGTTCTTATTTCTTTCGTGTTACATTTAAGAATAACACAAAAGGCGTCCCTTGTGTTGTCTTATATGTATATATTTTTACTGACAGTTTATTAGATGAGCAAACATTAGAGCTTCAATGTGGGTACTTCTTTCGACTCTACAAAAAAGTTATTTCTTTAATTAAAATTAAATAAAATCATAATAAAATGTTATAAGAGTGTCATAATAAAATGTTATGTACAAAGTTTCCGTAAGCATTTACACTCAAATGAAGGAATCAGTTTTGGATTACTCCAAATTTTTATCAAATATAATACTAATAAAATTTAAAATCTGCTTTACGCTGTATCCCGCACGCAGCAGGGTAGGCAGAGAAAACCTAGTTAAGTCACTCCGTTTCCCACTTTCCGCCGAGTTCTAGAGTCATTGCGTGTTGAGTGGCGGAACTCAACGCCGCGCTTTGCCTCGGCACCAGAGCAAAGAAATGGAAATATAAATGTAAATAAATATTTCATCTTCTCGAGCGGGGATCCAACTTACAACCAGTCGGTTTTACAGTCACACTTTGTGCCCCTGCGCCACGACTGGCCTCACATCATACATTTTCTAAGGATTTCTTAACATTAATAAATATTATTACCTGTATTGAACAGGTACGCGGTGTATGGACCGCAGACGTGCGCGGGCAGTCGGGTTCGAAATCGAACATTCGGTATGTCAAGCAGTTAGACAAGATTTCAGACGCATTGTTTAAGTTATTCCGAGCATCCTCTTGCTTACTTCGCCGTGAAAACTGAATGTAGGGTTGGCAGCTGTTTAATATCATGGATATTTTTAATATTTTATATTAAAAAAATTGTATGTAAATATTATACAAATAAGTTTTGTATGTATGTATGTGCGCCTGTATTTTTAGCTCTTCAATTTCGGTCAATTTAGAAATATATCGTACGAACGAGAAAATGACAAAGGAATCGAATCTATTGTCATCGCATTTACATTTTGATGCTAACGCTGTCGTCTCTACGCCACAAAGGACTATTTGGTTTTGGTACAGGTTTAGTTGTGAATTACTTGGGTTTCAGATTAGTTAAGAGCATAACTACTATAGCCATTAAGAAAAAAAATTATACTAGATCTAAATCTCAATTAAAATCGCCATCCTTACATTACTTTGCCTAAATTATGCAAATTAGTACAAGCTAGAAAAAATATGTATGTAAGTGTTTACGATAACAATCAGATAATTATTATTTAGCCAAAACGTGTTGATAAGTATATATTATACGTAATATCTAGACCATCGGTTCCCAACCAGTGGTCCGTAGACCAGTAGTGGTCCGCAGCAGCTAAAATATGGTTCGCGAATGATTTAAAATTTTGGCGTTTGAGCAAATTGTGTCTACAGTTAAGTTGTTTCATCAGTAATACATAAAATATTTTGACATTTAAATTGAATATACTTTGAAATTCATAGATTTTTAATATTTACTTAAAAATTCGCACACCTCATCATACAAAACATGTCAAATTTTTTAATAATTTTTGACTTTGAAATTGAATTTTTTGTTTAATAATTAATTTACTTTGTAGGTATCAAAATGGTCCCTGCTAACAAGAATTCTATAAAAGTGGTCCCTGATTAAGAAAATATTGGGAACCCCTGATCTAGACAGATTTCCAGTAATACGTAATACGTGGTGGTTAGAATTACACAAATTGCATGTTACTTTTTTCAGATGGTGACTCAGACATGCTTGACCTCGAACGTGAATCACCACCGCCAGTGAATCAACGAAGAAAATATTTTTCAATAAATTTTCTATTATCGTGTTTGTTTTTATATTTTACAGATATAAGGAGGCCAGTCGTGGCGCAGTCACAAAGTGTGACTGTATAACGGACTGGTTGTGGGTTCGATCCTCACTCACGAAGATATGAAATATTTATTTTAATTTATATTTCTATTTCTTCGCTCTGGCGTCGAGGCAAAGCACGGCGTTGAGTCCTGCCACTCAACACGCAATGTCTCCGGAATTCGGCAGAAAATGGGGAACAGAGAGTCTTAACTAGGTTCCTTCTGCCTACCTTGCTGTGTGCAAGATACAGCGTGAAGCTTATATAGTGAAAATATAAAATGTTATATTACTCGTATTTAAAATAAGTTAAGAAACAATTCTTAATTTTGCAATTTAATAACATTTTTAATTTCTTTGACAATGAGAAATATTCTTACTTAATTAATTTCAGGGTCGTTGTTTGCTTATTCCCGTCGTCTTCAAAAATTGACAGTATATTTTTCTATTTAAATGGAAACTAGGGAGTGTAAAAAAACGGTCAAGTGCAAGTCGGACTCGTCCATGGAAGGTTTCGTATGAATTTCAAGATTTGTACAATTTGTAAATGTTGACAAACTTAAATTTGCACTCATTTTATATGAAATGAATTATAAGTATAAGTTATACTGTGTGTATTTTTAAGATATTTCTTTCATAAGTACTGTAAGTTCTCACTTCTTGCCAAATTTTATATAATAAATCAAGGGCAAGTGCCTTATGAGTTTTGATGACGCGTCAAATTATATAATAAAAGCGGTAAAAATTAAGCTCAAACGCTGGTTGGTATCTTTTGATTGAACTCGATACAACATCAATTTTTTTTATGTTTCAAGATTTGTAGATTTGGATAATTGATATTAATTGCAACTTAGTACCTCTATGTGATCTAGAAAAACCTCTAGACAGACAGACAGTCTAACAACAAAGTGACCCTTATAGGTTTCCGATTCATTATCTCAGTTAACCTTAATTAACATTTTAAATATTTAAAAAAAAAATGGACAATAAGCAATAAAAAATTTAATAAGAAACTAAGAATGTGAAAAATATATTTTACGCTTTAAACGTCACCGATAGAGGGTTTCCATACTTGCTAAGTGCCAACATCCACCCACACAACTTTTACTCAATTAAAAGAACAAATAATTCAATTTCAGGGGAAGCCGTCCGATACACAACACTGTGCAAACGACGACGACTGAGTAAAGTTTGCTTACTATTATTCTTTATATAGTGTTATTTGTTATTTTATATTGATTTTATATAAGCTTTAAATGTGGCAATATCAATTAGATATACTAATATTTTTTAGTTTTACGTGCTACTGTGACCCGCACTCAGCAGTGTAGACAAAGGGAACCTAGTGTTAAGACTCTGTTCTTCACTTTCCTTGACGGAACTCATCGCCGCGCTTTGCCTCAATACCAAAACAAAGAAATAGAATTACAAAATTTAAATAAATATTTCATTTCTTAAAGTGTGGATCAAACGCACAACCCGTAAGTCGCGTTTACACGTCACCCTTTGTGCAACTGCGCCACGACTGGCCTATTTAAAAAAAATCGTAGAAATATCAGGAGTAATTTCCATGATTTTTAATAGCCAACGAGATTTCTTAGAGCTAGCTGAGATAACCCTACAGATAGAATCGTTATGCGAACGGTGTAGCGGTCAGGTTCGTTACTCGGTTGCAAACAACCAAACTACACCAATCGCGAGTCCCCCGCGACTCTTGATTGCTACAAATTTTAATTTAACACAGTGTTTCACAGCTCATTTCATTTTATTGTATTCCTTAAAATAAGATACAGTTACTTGTATTCGTTTTAATTTAACTGTAGGTTTTTAAATTCATTTTCATCTTGAACAAAAAATTAGTATGTATGTCTCGATTATTATTTTTAAATAAATAAAATAATTGTTTTGTATAGTATTTAACTTCTATGCTTATCATTGAGTATTTATTTAGCTTCTCGCTGTATGTGCTCTTAGCAGGGTTGATAGGGGAACCCTGGTAACCTAGTTAAGACACTCCGTTCACATTAAGACATTTCCGTTCCCCACTTTCCGCTAAGAGGTATTGCATGTTGAGTGGCGAAACTCAACGCCGTGATTTGAATCGTTACCAGAATGGGGAAATAAAAATAATTTCATTTTTACGGTTACACGTTCGTGGCTCTGCTTGTTCGCCCGAAATACAATAAATAATATTTATCGTGCTTTTATATATAATATTCTCACTTTAATAACACAAAGACCTAGATTTTTGTCATTGTTCTTGTTGCGAGAGTATTATTTTACACTTAGGAAAATTATTAAGAAAAAGTATAAATATTAGAACGAAGCGGGATTTGAACCCGCGCCTCTTTGGAATCCTTCCTACCGTCTGCTCTGATCTGCGAACTTATGGCTTAGTTGGTCAGAGCGCTTCCGTTTTCCACATAAAGCTAGTTCCTACAGAAAATAATTTCGTTGTAAAATCAAATTTATGAATAACATATTTACAGGCCCGTGTTAAAAAATATATGATTAATACGTAAATATCAGTATCTTTTATCGTTGTATTTTAATAACTTTATTCCTTCAACAATAGGTACTATGTTTAATAAAATATGTCCTCAGTTCATTAACTTATATGACAATGTTATATAAAGGAGAGCCATAAGGCTTATAATCCACTAAAACCTATGTTCTTATAAAAGATATTCACTAGTCACATACTTCATAATCGTCCACATAAGCAAACCCATTGTCGCTGCTAATATCGTGGTCGGTATTGCGGCCGGTGGCACTCATGTGCCTGTATTAACGTTATAAATTAGGACGTTACTGTCTGGATCCACTCAAATAATCGTAAAGAGAGACTAGTGGGCATTATCTGCACTTGTGTGTGCTCCCTTCGTGAGTTTCATTTCGCTTTGTACACGAAAAATTCGATATGAAATAGGAATTTTTCGTAGGCGCTGCCGAAGGACGTCCTAGAACATGACAAGTTTATATAATTCGCAAATTGTGTTCACGATGGTAGTTCGATTTGAAATATTATAATGATAGGGTATATATATTCTGTGAATATTTCATATTTCATATTCATTCAAAATTTCATATAAATATTTAATTACAGACTCATATTAGGCTAATGTAGAAAATATATGCTACGTGAATATGGGATCATTTTTTCTATGTTAAGATTATTCTAGTATATTTGGAGAGAGTGCACCAGGTTATGTGATATGTATGTTGAAAACAGAGACGAGCTCGAGCAGTACTAATGGTATTGGATCGCCAGACATCTCCAGCATCAGCCACCGGCTCCTCGCCGTGATGCATACTTATTGCTCGATTTTCCACAGCGCTGTTTCAATTGTACTATACCATTAGTGGCATTCAATTGCCTTAGGTTTCAATAAAACTTAATAGAAATCTTTAATGTTTTCAAATATTCGTGACATTTTATATAAATTACGTTTAAATTAGGGACGTCGCGTTGTGGCTCTGTGGACATTTTAAATAGTGTTTAAGTCCAATTTTTTTAGGCCAGTCGTGGCGCAGGGGCATGAAGTGTGACTGTAAACAAGACTGGTTGGGGGTTCCATCCCCACTCGAGGAAAGAAAATATTTATTTAAATTTATATTCCCATTTCGAGGTAAGCGCGGCCTTGAGTTTCTCTACTCGACACGCAATGCCTCAAGAATGTGGCAGAAAGTGGGGAACAGAGTGTTTTAACACTAGGTTTCCTCTGCCTACCCTGCTGTGTGCCAGATACAGCGTGAAGCTGATTTATTTTTAAGTAAAAGTTGCACCGTTTTGCATGTTCAATTCCAAAAGATTCTTAATCTATTTATTGTTTTTTTTTCACTTATCAGATAAACTGGTCAAGTGCAAGTTGGACTCACTTACATAATTGAAGTTTGCTAAGTTAGTAAGCGCATGTTATGCGCTCATTTTGCATGACTTAACTTTAAGTATAAGTTAATAATGTTTTTTTTTTTGTAAGAAAGTCCTAGAAATTTCTTTTTTCAGATTATTCCTTTATTTCTATTACAGGTTCTCACTTCGTGCCGAATTTCATAATTGTAGGTACCCTATAGGTTTTGATGACGCGGTGAATCTTATACAAATTCTAACTATATAGAGATATAACTACCTATAGAGAATGAAAAGCAATTTAGCTTAGTCTCTTCTTTTTATTTTCTTAGTTCTTAGGCTTAGTGTCTTCTTTTTATTTTCGAATGGCAACTGCATTAAACACAAGGATAAACTAAACTAAACCATCCTATATGTTATTCTGGGCACAAAATATTACCAAAATGTATTAAGATCTATCGGTTGGGACTTGAGAGAATCCACGAGAATCCACAGCGTGGTCTTTTCACTTATATCACCGATATCTTAACTGACTGACTCTATTAATATTTCTCCTAATTCCTTCATGTACTGAATTGATTTTGCTATCTATGTACCTATAAAATTACATAAATAGATATCTATAAGATATTAACTCTAGAGTATCTTATGGACATCTACATACATACTTAGCGCTCTACTAATTATATTTTAAGTTTCAGTTTTTTTTTTGGTGGACACAATATTGGGAATAAATATATATAAAATAAAAAATAAGTACCAACGTCAGTACTAAATATGTCAAGCGAGCAAGAAAGGGTTATTAATCTAATTGACAGATAAAACAAGTGTCTTCTCTAAAGGAATTAGACACGCAAATATTTATTTCAATTAGCAATCCCCTTCTAAGTCTGCAATTGACTCTAAAGGAATCAGTGACATCTGAGAAAAAGGGTCCTTTAAAGAAAACTGAATAGAAAGTGAGTACTTCTTAAGCCTTTTACATCTCTAATTAACTGGGTAAGAGCATTTGGCTGTGTCATATTGTATTCATTAACAACACCTTCAAATATTTGTATAGCGATAATATGGAAAATATTCACTTTTATCTTGTCTAGCAAAAAAAAAATTGCTTACTTCCCTCAATTATACTTTTTACACGCGTTTACTTCTTAATATTTAAAATTATTGAAAAGTTTGCATTCCAAATATTAATGTAAAAAAATATTAAATCTCTATATATAATAAGACATTTCTTATGTAGGGTAGAAGAGGCAGCGCTCCATTTACGGAAACAGCATATAGGGTAAAATATTTCAAACCTATACCTAAAGAAATTAATCAAGATGCCTCAACAGTTTGGACGTAGGATTTTTTTTCATTGGACGATTTTTATCCATACCTGTATTTCGTGTGACGCGATTACGTATAGATCCCAATAACATAAACACTTGCTACTACAAAAAGACTACTAAAAGTTAAACAACTTTGAACTGTATCGCCAATACATACGACTTGATTTTGAAATGAGGCGTGTGCGGCGGTGTTCCTTTGATAGGTTTATGTGTGCGTGCGTCATCCTTACAAATGGCGTTTTGTTTTAAAATGACAATTTTATTATTTATTTTGTTTGAAAAAAAAAACTTTTTCATTTTTGGGAATTTATTTTTTTCTGAATTATATTAGGCTTTTATAGAGTAGTTGTGGTGCTGACACTTCCACCCTGTATAATAAGACAGTAAAAATATTTTGTCTGTACATTTAGTAATTTTGACTGAAATGGATAGAGGGACACTTAAAAATAATAATAGAAAGCAAAAAGATTTTTTTTGAATTTCTTGTCTGACTGTCTGTCTGTCTGTCTGTCGACATATTTTTGTCCGCATATCAAGCAAATACATAGATATTGTGGTTCGTTCGTTCGTTTGAAAAAAATCTATATAAAAATGCCTAAAAACAACCTTCCTACGTGTACTCTGTAATAACTACATATTTGCCAATTGTACATTTAGCTAATAATATGTGTAACTAATTTAAAAACTGTACAGGAGTTAATGCAAACATTACAGTTATTTTACAAAGAATATTATGAATCCTTACCCAAATCAATAATTTTACATTTAAGGCTGTTTCTGAAGCAGTACATTAAATAATTAAGTAACATCAGCACATTTAACAGAGCTTTAAAAAACATAACATAGGTAAAAAGAACGTAATGTTACAAAAAAAAATATATATATATATATATATATATATAATAAATAATTAGCTTTATGTATATTTTATGAATATCAAATATCAACATTGGTCATACTTTTTAGTTCGAAACAATCAAAAATTCTTATAGAAGTTACGATAATGTCGTAAAAAAATCATATTAGAATATTACAGATTAAAGTAATAAAAAAATCATATTACAAGTCATTATAGTTGTCAATCAATTCTGCTTATTAAATCAATAATCATGTATTTTAAGCGGGCGAAGCCGTGAGCGGGCCGCTAGTACATAATATATAAAATAAAATAAATCAGCTTCACGCTGTATCCCGCACCCAGGGTAGGTAAGGGTAGGCAGAGGAAACCTAGTGTTAAGACACTCCGTTTCCACTGTCCGCTGAATTCTGGAGGCATTGCGTTTTGAATGGCGGAACTCTTTGCCTCGACACCAGAGCGTAGAAACAGATACATCAAATTAAATAAATATATTTCTGCCTCGAGGGGATAGAACTCACAACCAGTCGCGGTTACAGTCACACTTTGTAACCCTGCGCCACGACTGGCCTCTGATTCATACAAATATGTATATTAGCTTGCAATTGAAAACTAAGCTGCAGTACCTACATTTTCCGTTGCATTTACTCTACTAAATAAACAACGCAGTTTATATTTACATTTTAGAGAGACTTTTAATGCATTCATTCATATAATACCTACATACATATATATATGAAGATACAATGTACATACAAAACATGAAAAAAAAAACATCAATTAAAAAACGCCACCATAAAACGCGTACAAACATATTGAATTACAACTGCCAATCACATCCGCGTTGCTGAAAAAAATGACAAAAAAAAACATACAAACTCTCTCTGCGCTTCCCAAAAATTTCACCGTATATTTATTCTTAAATTGAACATTTCGTTCAATCTGCTTACAACAGTTATACAAGTAGATATGCACAATTAACTTTAATTGTGATTATTACACTATTTTACGACTAATTCAATTAATTATGTTAATACAAATTTAAATTTACCTACTTTTCGTTATGAATTCGAAATTAACAATAAAAAAAATATTATTTAGGCCAGCCGTGGCCCAGGCGAGGCATATAGAGTGACTGATAAGGTGACAAGTAGTGAGTTCGATTCCCACTCAAGTAAATTAAATATTTTAATATTTTCATTTCTTCGCTCGTGTGTCGAGGCATAGCGCGGCGTTGAGTTCGGCCACTCAATATCCAATGCCTCCAGAATGCGGCGGTAAAAGGAGAACGGAGTGTCTAAGCATTAGGTTTCACCTACTTTTCGCCACTGTGTGCGGGATGCAGCGTGACGGTGCAAAAAAATACAGATTGATACTCTTTATCTAAATAAAATCGATCAGAATATAAAGAAAATATAAATTTAATTTTACAATACATAGGTGAATTTAGAAGATAAATAAGAATATATCGGGATAACAATGAAATTTACGCGATATTCTTTGAAGTAACCGTATATTTTTAGCCATTTACCATTTTTATGATATTGATAAAATGATATAAACTTGTGTTATCTCCAGACCGATGCTCTAGGGGAAAACGCAATAAAAGATGGGTAATACATTTTCTTTGTAGATTTTATGCTTGACCGCACATGGAATATTTAAAACTAGCTTTGGTCCTTACGTTCGAATTGAATAGCCATCGATGTGAATACGATTTCATATATTTATTCTTTTAGATTATTTGCTGTTTTTAGAAAACTTTTTCTTGTGTCACGCATTTACCTACATGACGAAAAATACATGGGTAGGACTAGTAGTAATATAGTTTTTTCAATAAAATATTAAAAAAAAAAGATTAATATGATCGTTCTCCTCAAACGAAACGAATCCGCAACCACTGCACCTTGTAGTTACTAACGCATCATTAACTTACATCAATGGAAACAAAGTAACTTTAGACGTTATTAAAAGCACATCTTCATTTTATTATAAGCTTAAATCATTAGAGATACATGTAATACTACCGTACTACTAGGTTCAAAAAATAATATATGCTTAATTTATTTTGAGACACTTCCCAGGCACTATATCGAGTTCCTGCAACGCTATCAGTAATACCCACACGGTGAATCCATGGTTAGTTTATTCTCTTCTCATATGTATTTGAATGTAGCTATAATTTCTTAAAGAAATATCGAATATAATATATAATAATTGAAAGAAGATTCTTATTTTAACTATAATTTTATGAAATAAATATATAATATTAACAAAATAATTTTATACTTTGATAAGTCTTAAAATGTTCCTAAATATATTCACTTGTAGGCACTCATTGTCAACATTTGTATTATTGAGGTCCTTCAGCATTGAAATGTTAATAGCACCTAGCCGGCGACTTGACGACCAATTGTATAACGTTGTTCTTTGTATTCACAATACAGTATGATTTACTTGCTTCTTACTAAAATCTACAAAAATGCAAAATGTTGTTTGTTAAAAAAGTGTTTGTTAAATATTTTTTTTACAAAGAAGAAAAAATTCTTACAAAATAAAGAGTAAAAGGCAATTCAGTAAAAAAGCCTATCATAAATTTACAAATAAGAACAAATCGCTTCAACATAATTTTCAATTACTTGCAAAATTCATTATACCTAATGAAAATATCAAATAAATGAAAGTGAAAAAAAGAAATCAAAGAGACACAACAAGAGAAAACAGAAAGAAAAGAAACAGATTTGAAATTTATTTCTCGTTATAGATACCAGACTTGTAGTTGTTACTCCTGGCATTAACATCAAGGTACGTTACGTTAAAAATTATCTAATACTAGCACTAGGTACTGCAGTCCATACGTATTTTTAGTGAAAATCCTAAATGTGCCAAAAAGGTGAGACAACACTGCGACAGATATACCGATTTCAGGTTGAACAGTTAGAATTAGCTCTTTAAGATAATGTAAGCACATAAAACTGGTAACCATCATTTTTGTTAACAAAAATTTAGCGTTATATAATTTAATTCAAAAGTAGCATTATGGTGTAAAGAAGCAGACAGCTTGTGGGTTGCTTATAAAAGGTTCCTTCACATATATGTACTATTAAAAGTATAAATCAAAGTCGCTTTCTACCTATATATATAATTTGCGTGAATGTCTCTAAAATCGGAGCCAAAAAATATATATTACAAAAATTAATATTTTTGGTCTATTATTAGAAATCAATAAATAAAAACTAAATAAATTTTACTCTCGTCTGATGTCTCTTTTAAATTTATTGTTAACGTTGTTGTTGTTTGCGTCTACTACACTTTTTTACTGCTTAGTCAGATAGTTAGATGGATAATTTTAAATTAAACACAAAAACAAAATACTAAGAATTAAATATGCGACGTTGTTATCAAAACAAGGAAGGCCCGGATGTCAAAAAATAGTATAAACTTGCTTAGACGCTATATATGAACACTCACACAAATGTAAAGCTTAACTTAGACCTCGCGAACTATATTTTTGAATGTTTTAGTCTACGCTACATATTTTGAGATGATTTTATTTAGAGACAGAATGATTTAAGGGAAAAGTTTATAAATATGGAAAAAATTTAAAGTCATCTTATAAAACGCATTTGTCTGTTCGCTTACTTACCAAATTGGATGATAATAAAATAGCTTTAATTTTGTAGTCCCGGTGGCCGACTCGAAGCCGCGAAGTAGTATGTACGATATTTCGATTAGGTATATACGAAAAAAATGTGTGAATTTCTCTATAATTTATATAGCTGTGAAAATCTTGTAAGTGCATCGCTTCGCTCGCCAACACGTTTTTTATTATAATAGTTAGTTATAATGAAAATAAATGGTGGCGAGCGATGTGATCAAGCAACATACAATTTAAATCAATAAAATAACATTAAATAAATAAAATCTTTCGTTCCTATCCCTACTTTTACATTAACATGGTGTTCCCAGTCAACGTCTAATCAACGTGGAGCTACTTCTCTCATTACCAACCTGTTTACTTACGCTCGAGACTAAATTGCGCCGAAAACGGCCTCCGTCTAAATAAAAGCCCTCTGATTGCGGATTACGAAAAATCACCCATTTCTGCGCTCATAGAAGAAACCCCTTCAATAAACGGGTTCATTACTACTAATTTATTCATATAACTTGCCTTGTGGACGACGTTTATGAAGCTTTTAGGTTATGTAGTAACAATTGTTAAGACAATTATTTATATGTATGCTTTTGAAATATATAAAAGTAAGAGATTTTGTTTTTACAATATTTTTTATTTGTAAAAGTTTTTGTATAAAACATCGCTTCGAGTACGAAGCACGAGAGATGAAACCACATAACAGAGAACAAAAATTGGGCAAAACATTTTTAATCAGGAATTTATACTTTATAGGTCGTACTAGTTGTGAAACTACATAACAGAGGACGAAAAATTGGATTTTTTTGATCATGAACAGAGACTTTCTACATTACTAAATGATTGGACATAATTAATGAAAACAAGCAGTGCTTGGCTCACAGTAATCTACAAAAACATATTTAAATTATCTCAAAAAATAATTAGAGGCCAGTCGTGGCGCAGGGGCACAAAGTGTGACTGTAAAACCGACTGGTTGTGGGTTCGGTCCCTACTCGAACAGAGATGAAATATTTACTTAAATTTATATCTCCATTTCTTCGCTCTGGTGTCGAGGAAAAGCGCGGCGTTGATTTCTGCCACTCAACACGCAATACCTCCAGAATTCGGCAGAAAGTGGGGAACGGAGTGTCTTAACACTAGGTTCCATCTGCGTACCCTGCTGTGTGCGGGATACAGAGTGAAGCTGATAAAAAGAATACAAAAAGCAATTAGTGCAATAAATTTTCAGAATAACTGTGTTTCAAAATGTAACTTTTCCGTACAAATCCCCGCCGAGATTACGTAGTTATCGTAAAGCTTGGCGCCGCGCCATGCCCTGGACGCGGTTTACAGTTTAGTCAAATTGCTACCGGCTGTACAACCCGTAAAGGATCCAAGCGGATATTATACGATTTCCTATGTAATCCAATTTTACAAAACGACTTTTCTTAGTTTTTGATTTGTTTAATATTTGTGCTGTTTAGGTATTTAGAAAGAGTATATTTTACTTTGCGTACTTACATAATTTTTTATTATTGTTGCTTATTATTGTTTTTTGTTTAATTTCTGTCTACTTCATATTTAAGGGATTGGTCTGTTTTAATGTGTTGGAATATATATTATATGGTAGTAGTATATTTTTGTCCTTTAAATGATAATTAGTTTGAATGAAAATTTTCCGGGTGCGAAAGCTTAGATATATAATAAATTTTTTTAAACATTTTTAAAGTGTTATTCCACACTTAGGAAAGAAAAAAAAATAAAATTATCTAAATAAGTATATAATAAAATTTTATTTAAACAAAAAAGATTTATTTCCCATCTCAACAATGTCAAATTGTTAAAATATTTTAGTTTCTGCACATACTTACCACTGAAACTTGTATGTATACAATAAAAAAATTTACAATTGATGCAATTGATCAAAATGCTACCATTATCTTATTTATTATTTCAGAAACTATTATTTCAGAAATATTACTTATTTCAGAAACGACGCCTCGCTACATTTAATACCTCGACGCTTCGCATCATTTTAGCACTTAAGTATAGAAAGAATTATTTATGACTCTCTTTGATTATTATTATATTTTCCTAATAATCACAGCTAATAAAAGTTCTATAAAATTTTAATTGTTTAAATTTTAAAAAAAATGCAGTTTTATATTATTATAAAAATAGGTTAATTATTTATATTATGTCGTTGACTTTTGAGTTTCATATATCTTTATTATATGTTGGGCAATTATTAATAAATTTGAATATTCGTAGTAATCACTTATAAAGGACCTTTACCATATACGATTATTACTAAGTAGTCTAGACATATAAATATTTTATATGGACAAAATAAATAATATTAATAATCTAAAATATAGTTTATTTTATACCAATGTACCGAGACGGTTAGCTAAATTCATCGAGTGCTATAACAGTATCATCAAAGGGTTTCAAATTCAATATCGAACAAATCCGCTTGAATATAGAAGCATTTTTATTTGCCATTCCCTAGCTGAAATTGCGAAATCGAGTAGTCAATGATTATGGCACAATTTCCTTTAAAATAGACATTCTCGATCAACTTAATCTGGCCTCATATTTTTAAAAGTTTCTTTTTTTTTCGGAAAATTAAATAAGTAAAATGAAATAAACAGTATTTTATCTAAACAAAGAATATAATAATATTGAAATATAATATAATAAAATTGAATTGATGTGAAAACATTACGCTCAAGTCCATTCACATCAATTTACTTTAATAAACGTCTTGGAAATTTAATATCAGTGCAAAATAATAAAATTAAATTCGCAGTTGCCAACCACAAAATCGATAATCCATTATTTTCCACTCAATCCATCAACACTAACAAGGCGGGTGAACTAAATAAACAACCTTCGTGGTGGTGGTCAAGGATCGCACCACAAGTCATGGCTCCGTCCGGTCCATCCTCAAGAATAATTGAACCTTCTTATATAAGAATAATTGGATCTTCTTGGGTTTAACCGTCTGCGGTGGTCGAGCAAGCAAGATATTAATTGGTTTGCTCTGAATTATTCAATTCAGTTAGGGCTGTGCTCACGGGGATAGTGTTGCTTAATTAGTATTGCTATATTGATTTCACTTTCGTTACGTGAAACTATAAATCTTTTCTCGTTTTGATATCCATTTCAGTTGAACGTTGTGTGATCTTTTAAATTTGTTGTGTTCATGTTATATTATAAAAGAACGAGAGGGCTGTAATGTATTTTCTTTCATTACAGCTCTTTGAACATCAAACATCAACAACATCTTTCATTATGTTATTTTTTTTTAATATGCAAAACTATAGTACTTTTATTCTATTCACACGCAATACTTTTTTATATTATTACGAAATTACATTATAAATTAATTTAGGGCTGATCTATGATTAAATAAGAAACGGTATAAGAGATTATCTTTTTCTAAAAAAAATAATAAAAAATCAGCTTTACGCTGTATCCCGAACGCACCACTCCAATCCCCAGAATTCGGTGGAAAATGAGGAACGGAGTATTTTCTTTATTTGAGTTTAGTAATATAAATAGTTAATATAATTATATAATACTTAATTACGTGTTAAACTGTACGTGTAAAGAGAAATTTGTGAAGCTATTATTTTCTTAAACTAAAAGAAATAATTTAAAAAATCTATTATTTATTTATTATATAAAAGATGAAATTTCAAAAATCAAAAATCTAGATGATGGATTTAGAAAAACCTAATCGAAGCAAAAAGCATAAATGTTGAATTCCACAATATCTAGGAATACATATCGAATAGCTATAAATATAATGAAGTAACTAATGAGAAAATTTAAACTTTTTTTTATTAACTAAGTATATAAACAATCAATAGTTTATTCATGGGCGAGTCGATGTAGCTAATTCGAACGTAAGCAAATCCGTTCATTATCACATTTACATAATCGCCGGGGGCTGATTAAATTTGTGTTCATTGAAATCGTTAACAATTTACACAGAAAAGTAAACAATATTAATTCTTAACGTAGAATCTTAAGTGTTTTTGAATTTTGCTAAAATAATTTAATTCTTCCCGGTCTTGGCGCAGCGGCATAAGGTGTGACTGTAAAACCGAATGGTTGTGGGTTCGATCCCCACTCGAGGTGATGAAATATTTACTTAAATTTATATTTCCATTTCTTCGCTCTGGTTTCGAGGTTAAGCGCAGCGTTGAGCTCTGCCACTCAACATGCAATGCCTCCAGAATTCGGCAGAAAGTGGGGAACAGGAGTGTAAACACTAGGTTCCCTCTGCCTATCCTGCTGTGTGCGGGATACAGCGTGAAGCTGATTTATTTTATTTTAATTTAATTCTTATGAAATCTAATTAAAATACTAACACATTTATACATATAATAGAAAATCAAAAAGCAATTTAATATGAAACAAGTTTATATTAGCTCGCTATAAAATAGGAGGAACTTATTACAAGGTGAGTCGCTCTCAACTCACGACCGCAAACTTAAGTTATTGAAACTTCTCAGCCATAATAACCAGAGGGGAAACTTGATTTTTTTTTATAAACTAAACTGCATCAGATTTGCATTTTGAAAGAAATTAAAAATAAATTTGTTCAAAATATATGTATCTTTATTATTATATTATTATTAGTTATGAGACCAGTCGTGGCGCAGCGGCACGATATGTGACTGTAAAACCGACTGGTTGTGAGTTCGATCCTCACTCGAGGAGATGAAATATTTACTTAAATTTATATTTCCACTTCTTCGCTCTTTATTTTTATTTTTATTTATATATATATTTATTACATTTACATAATATTACATATATTTAATTTATGTTGCTAAATATTTATCCAGTTTCTTGTTTCATTGCCGCCATGAATCTGGTGCTTGTTAATTAACAAATACCTTCTTAGACCTTTCTTAGAGAAGATTTAATTGAAGAGGCGTTGTAGTGGACGAGGATAAATCGTTTGAAGTAATACAATATAAACGATTATAGTATTAATTTATTGTCGAACATTTTCGTTTCACATCTTTTCCAGGAACGATTTTCATAACTACTTTTAGTATGCAGTCAAATGAAAAAAAACTGAGTCATCTATTAGGAAAAATAGCCAACAAAATTAATGGAGGAAGCTTAGAAATTACGTTATTTTTAATCTGTGTGAAATATACAATAGGGTAATACGTTATTTACATATCTTATGCATAGTATAAACAGATTATAAAGATCATATAACATGTAAAAATGAACTCTAACAATAAATAATATCAAATGGTCGCTATAAGCTTATAATCTACACCCAAAAGTGTCAGAAGCAACGCTTCTTAAGTGACCACGGGGTCAACTTGCCCAGGGCAACACTTGCGGTCGCTTGCCGGCGTCACTTTGACTGACAAGCGTAGGTTTATTACAAACCCCTTGAGACAATAAGCGAATCTGGCAAACTATTTCGTAATATTAAACGTATTTTGCTCACATAAAATATATGATTTTTGTTGGTTATTATAAATTTTTATTGATTTAGTAGGTATTTACCTTGGTGTGGGTTATAAGTGTCTGATCTATATATGACATGGTTGTGGCTTTGAAAGGATTTATACTTTTGTTATATGTAATATACATATGTATTATGTAATATACATTTATTTTTGAAAGAGATGAAGAAAGGACGGAATGCAAGATCAGTGTAAATAGTATGATATTAGAACAAGTGAATGAAGTGGTATACTTGGGAAGTATGTTCAGTAGAGATGGAAGATACGAGATGGATG
>DWQW01002482.1:0-26682 GCA_018249695.1 Heliconius erato demophoon | reverse complement strand
CCAATAAAAGTATAATATCTGAACGTTACCTAAAGCGCTATTTTATACTTTATGCTTGTGCAAAAATTCAATTGTTTATCTTAACAAATAAAAAAGTTATCGATTTTTGATCTGATACAGACCTCAAATAATAAAAAAAAAATGCTTACAATTCATACAAACAAATATTGATAGTAAGCGGAAACTTTCAGTAAGCAAACACGATTATTACAGTTTAATACATAGTTGCAGGTATTGTGTCTACAGTGTTTATAAGAACGTAAATCTAATCAAATTTGACTTTATATTTAATTTAATAAACTTTTTTATTTATTTTAACCCATTTTTATAAGTTTTAGTTGTTACCTACTAATCTATGCAAAAAAAATGATTTTTTTACACACTTCTGACCATACTAGCTAGTCTAACTAGCTAGTCTACTCTGATCGTTAGAACGAGAAAATTAAAATTCATTAATTCATTTTTCCCACTAGGTATCGAACCCAAAACTGCCGTGTTTATAGTCCGACGCGGCGACGGAACTTGGGAATAGGGAAAGCTACGTATAGTATTTAACATTTTAGGTAATTAAAGCCAGTCGTGGCGCAGGGGCACAAAATGTAGGTGTAATCGCGACAGTTCGTGGGTTCGATTCCCACTCGAGGAAATAATATTATTTTTTTTTTCTTCTCATGCCGCTCAACACGCAATACCTTCAGAATTCTATGGAAAATGGAAAACAGAGTGTCTTAACAGCAGGTAGGCTGAGGGATCAGCCTATCCTGAAATATAAAAAGTAATTCAAATAAGACACATATTAGATAAGCTGCCCGCATCATGTATTTCGCCTTTGAAGTGCCGAAAGATATATCTTTGTGACAATTTAAACTGAAAATTGAAGCAACTTTATTTTTTTACAAAATATAACATTTTTGGTAAGTTAAAATTAATATACCAGATTTTAAATTACAGTATTTTGTTTTGAATTTATTTTAATATAAAAGGCCATCGTGGCTGTTTTTGTGTTAGCCGGCGGTTGTGAATTCGATTCTCACTCGACATATTTGATTATTTTCATTTTCTCGCTTTGGTAAGGTAATAAGACAAAACGTGACATTGAGAACGGGGAGTGTGGGAAACGGAATAACCAGGTTTTCTTTGCCTACCCTATTACCATAAATATGATTTAGCGCTTTAGGCTAAAAAAATATCAATAGAAGAGATTTTTAAATAAGTAAAGTCACTCTGTTTCTTTTTTTCCGTCATCGAAGTCGTACACAGTGACGTAATTCAATTCTCCGTCGGACTTTTTAGTGTAACAAAAACGGAGAATATTTACACTGTCATAACCCACCTACAATCATAGCGTTCGATCAATACGCTTTTCATCTTCATATAACGTGTCAAAATAAATAAAGTACGTAGCTTAAAAATATGTATGCTATAGAATGTATGTGTTTAGAGTTATAAATTACATGTGCCTCAATTTGACTGGTTTACAAGTAAACCCGGGGAAGTTCCACTTTTCAAGTCTTGGCTCCATCATCAGACCAACTCATGATATCATATTATTGTAACTACACCACACCACACAATGGATTGAATGGATCAAAATGAATTTCTTAATTTTTTTCCCCATATATTTGTCCGCTCTGCTTAAATTAAATGTGGCGATTTATTTTGTATTTCACTAGAGATTTTTTCTATCTGAGAGTGGAGAGTGGTGAAGTTTACTAAGGTCTTTTTGACTTATATAATGTGGCAGATGCTCATTTTTTTTTCGCTTATTTTCAGTTATTCTTACAAGCTTCACACATAACTTATTAGTTATGTGTGAAATAACCCAGTTGTGTAGCAGAAGGAATGTAGTGTTAAGACACTGCATTCCCTCCTTGCCACTATATTTTCAAGACATTGCGTGTTAAAAGAATCACGCTTACAATCAAACTGGCCTGGTTGGTGTCAGCTTACAGTAATTCAATACACATTATAAGAAAGGCCTAAAAATCCTAATTTTATACAATAATATATATTCGAGAAATACAATACCATTTTAACATAAGTATAAATTCTACAGCTTTTCTATATATACATAAGTACCACCAGTTGATTGCTGGCATCGATCATCGGGTGAGGTAAATAGATTGGTTCAATCTGGAAAAATCACACGGGAGGCGTGTCTGCTGCCTTAGTTTATGTGTTAGGGCGAGTATTCAATGTTTTTTCGTAATATTAATGGGAGTAACTTATTCGATTCCCGGTTTTCAAGTAGTTTTAGAAATAAGAATAGAATAAATGGTGAATATTCAAAACACATTATTTATATTAAGTTAAACTTCTTGTCTAAGATATACTGGTTTTAAGCTACAAAAATATGAAGATTAAAAATAAAATAAAAATAACACGGTATTCTACACCAAGTGCTACAAGTGGTGTAGAATGTGCTCGGAGTTATAAATTATATAAGACTCTGGTTTGCAAAAAAAAAAATTGAGTTCCATTATTCAGATCCTGATTTCTTTATCAGATTTAAAGAACCCATTGGAATTCATCCAAATGCTGACCACTAAGCCATACAATCTTATCGAGCTATGTTGAAATTCCTATGAGCTTTCTTATTGAGATTTTTACAAATTTTGCGAGCAGAAACCTTAGAACTATTTTAGTAATATCAATAATATAATAACCTAACCAAAATCGATTAGACTCCAACAATAAATGCATCTAAATTTTCCAAAACCAACCGATTTGAACATAGTGTAAAAATACCTTAACCTGTAGATAAATTCGCGAGGCAGTAACTTGTTGCGAGAGGCGTGGCGCCACGCCCACTCCACCAAGGGACCTGATGCTGTACAGGTTGCTCAGTTCCTCTGGAGGCACCGCGAGAGCAACACGTATTCAAGAATGACGCATCTCCTACGATTCGATATGAGCTTCTTGTCCCCGGAACGCTGACGTCTACTTAAACATAAGGTAATATAATTAATTTTGTTTTTTTTTGTCAGAGTAAGAAAGGGTAATGTTCAAACAATTTGTTCTTAGATTTTTGTTGTTTTAAATATATTTTGTATATAAAAAACCTAAGCTTTTTGTATAAACTTCTGGTTCTGGTGGTGTAGTTTCTGTATAAACGCGAAGTTAAGTTCCGCCGCGCAACATACGATGGGCGAAAGTTGACCGGGGAGTGAAAATAGAGTGTCCTAACTCTAGGTTCCTTTTGCCTGCTCTATATACTTATGTACGATATAGAGTAAAGCTGTAGATATCATTTAGGTTTTAGATTATATTATCGTTGTGATTATAGTTAGACAATAAACAATATAATATTTATAATATTTGTTTTTTTTTTAAATTATAAATATAAAAATATAAAAGACTCGGAAAGAAATAAAAAAGTCTTCTTAGAATTTCTTAGTCTTAATTCTATAGGCGTGGTATACTTTATGCTAAAGTTCGTTCTGTAAAAGTTCCAATTTTAAATTTCCCGCGGTTCGAGTTCAAACAAATACAGTAATTAAAACATTCTTAAACTCCACAAAGGTTTTTTTGAGAAAAAATATTTTTTATATAAATAAAAGTATAGAGGTAATGAAAAAATACTTATTTTATTTCTTGTCACTTCACTGCGTATTGAAACACTTTAATAAATGCATTAGAAATATTTTCCAGCTTCACATTTTTTTCCTAGGGACTCTGGGGCTACAAAGTGTTTTAGTCAAATTTTGAAAATCCGGATTTGAAAAGCCTAGGAAATTTTTGAAACGTTGCGTATTGAGTGCCGGAACTCTACACCGCGCTTTGTTTACCGGAGCAAGGAGAAAATGAAAATAATTAATCAAACCTATAATTTTCGCGTTTGCTGTCTGTGGGCAATCCTACGATTGTCATATTAAAGTACAAAGGTAAACCTTCTTTTTGATTTTAAAAGTACTTGATTATTAAGCAAACGCTTAAATTAGCTCAGTACGTAAGTCATAAAATCTAGATGAGTTCGTTGACGTAGAATTAACTTGTTTATGTATTTATATATTAGTCGAACCTACATTATTACTACTCATTTGCTACGAAAATTAAAAACAACATTTGACAGAGACTTCTCGGTTCTGACAAGATAAATTACAGCGTTGAGTTCCGCCATTCAACAAGCAATGTCTCGTATTCAAACGGGTGACAAAATCTTCCGTTTAAAAGAGGATTTACCGAAATTCCTACTTTAATAGGGAAAAACGGAATTTTTATATTTTACGTCTTAACTCAAAATAAAGTTGCGGGTGACAACTAGCATGCATACTCTCGTATTCTTATTGCTATACTAGAGGGCGCGCGCGGCTTCGCCCGCTTATGAGGAGTGAATTCTAAAAAAACCACGTTCAATAAAATATTTTTAACAGTCTGAATTTAATTTTTTATAAAAATCGGTGGCAATTTAAAGATTTTTCCATATAAACTTTCAACCCATTATTTTAACCCTTAGGGGGTGAATTCGTAAAAACCATGAAACACGTGTTCAATGAAATATTTTTAAGAGTCTGAATTTCAAATTTTATAAAAATCGGTGCAGATTAAAAATTTTTTCCATACAAACTTTCAACCCCTATTTCATCCCTTTAGGGTTAAAATTTTTGAAATTCCCTTCTTAGTGGATGTCCAGAATATGAAAATAAACATCTGCCCAAATTTCACGTTTCTACCATCAGCGGTTACGGCTCTGCGTGCGTCTTACCTCAGTCAGTCAGCACAAGTCCTTTTATATATATAGATAACTACCGACTGGTTTGAAATTAATGGCTCTGACATTCGTCGTAAAGTAAAATTTTGATTTGAACCCGCAACCGTCGCAGTCTGTTTATAATAATAGAATTCTTGATCTTTATTGTCAGAGTGAGTGGCGGAACTCAACGCAGTGCTTTTTTTACCAGACGGGTGAAAGATCTAACTACGTCAAATCGTCTGACAAGACACTTCGCCACAATGTATAATTTTGAAGTATAATTTCCTTGAAAAAGCAACTGTTTTATATTAACTTTACACAAAAATAAAAAAATGAAATCCATACATTAATTATAATATGACGTCGTTGTGTCGTTGTGACTGTACGCGCGAATGGGCACGTTTGCTATGGCAATGATTTTTTATTTATTTAAACTTGTACTCGGGCTTAGAATAGCTTGTTGATTTTCTTTTCCAAATGTGTTTTTCGCATTTTATGAAAAGATTACGACATTAAAGGACAGTGCGACTTAACATTTGGTTTCTACTTCGTTTTGCCTACTTTGCTATACGAGGCGTTTTGCTTTTTTGGGTCGTTTTTAAGCTTTACGCTGTATTCGGGAACTTTGTGTTAAAACACTCCATTGCCATTAAGACATTTACATTCCTCAATTTCCTCAGAGTTCAGAACTCTTTGCATTTTATTTTTCCGAGTGAGAATCGAACCCACAATCAGTCGTGCTTACAGTCACACGTTCCCCTGAGCCACGAGCCACGAGCCACGAGCTCACAACTGGCATCAAACAGAAACGTTTATATTTATAACTAGAGGGCGCGCGCGGCTTTGCCCGCTTATTAGGAGTGAATTCTAAAAAAACCACGAAACACGTGTTCAATAAAATAATTTTAACAGTCTGAATTTAATTTTTTATAAAAATCGGTGGCAATTTAAAGATTTTTCCATATAAACTTTCAACCCCTTATTTGAACTCTTAGGGGGTGAATTCTTAAAAACCATGAAACACGTATTCAATGAAATATTTATAAGAGTCTGAATTTCAAATTTTATAAAAATCGGTACAGATAATTTTTTTTTCCATACAAACTTTCAACCCCTATTTCATCCCTTTAGAGTTAAAATTTTTCAAATTCCCTTCTTAGTGGATGTCCAGAATATGAAAATAAACATCTGCCCAAATTTCACGTTTCTACCGTCAGCGGTTACGGCTCTGCGTGCGTCTTACCTCAGTCAGTCAGCACAAGTCCTTTTATATATATAGATATTATTTTCTACCATTGGGAAGTGTGCGAAAGTGTCTTAGAACAAAGTGTCTTAACACTAGTTTGCCAGGTTCCCTCTGCCTACTCTGCTTCACATGCGACATTTGCTACATACTTAAAAAAATGATTCTTTTAAGTTAACTTTTAGTTATCGTTTTTATAATAAAACTAGCCTTTAGCGGCTCTTTCAATATCCAATACTAACATATATTTTTATTCGATACCAGTAAGTTCTGAGATTGGCGCATTTAACCAAACCAACGCTTCAGCTGTAGTATTAGTAAAGATCTAAAAAATCATGAACATTTTAAAAAAAATTTAAAAACTTTATTTAGAAACTAACTGAAACATAAATTTAAGCAATCCCATTGAGTACAAAGTGAAAAAAAAGTAAGGAACGCGTTTATTTTTTATAATGAAAAATTCTATTTTTTTTTTCACGAGAAGGAAAAAAAAACATTTCGACCGCGCGAAAACCTTTGAAGGGCTAAAGTAAACAAGTAATTTTAACGACAGAACTGCAAACAAAGTGAAATATGCGAGGAATTCTGACGGAGACCTTGACAACTGCTCTTAGGGTTCCCTTTTAGATAAAATTCATATTAACTTCTTTTTTTTTACTGCACACTATATTCCGCATATAGCGGGGTGGGCAATGGGAACCTAGAATTAAACACTCCTTTCGCTCCGCAACGCCCAGCCCAAATTTTCGCGTGTTGAGTGGCGGAATAAAAACTCCGCTTTATCTCCATTCTAGAGCAAGAAAAGGGAAATAAATTATTCCCACTTGTGGGAATCAAACCAATTACCGTCGCCTCTACACGACTGCCTCTATTTAATATGAATTTATACAAATAAAATATTTCTTGAAATCGTTGCCT
Source organism: Heliconius erato demophoon (assembly GCA_018249695.1). NCBI lineage: Eukaryota > Metazoa > Arthropoda > Insecta > Lepidoptera > Nymphalidae > Heliconius > Heliconius erato. The sequence goes on along the minus strand of DWQW01002482.1, from coordinate 19,828 downwards.
TGTTAGCAATTGTATTATAATACTAAATTTCTTAACTAAAGTAGTCGTTATCAAGTTTAAACTTTATTTAAGTTTCTTTTTTTCATTCTTTCTTTGTTTCATTTTTTTTAAGTTCCTATTTTTCTATGTAGATATTTGAACGAAATGGAAAAATCTTATTTATAAGCTAGCCTTGAGGCCGGGCCAGGCCTCATGGTGCAGGGGCACAAATATGTGACTGTAAACGCGACTGGTTGTGTGTTTGATGACTTGATCCCCACTCCACAACACAAATTAAATTTTGAATATTTTCATTTCTTCGCTCTGGTATAGAGGCAAAGCGCATCTTTGATTTCCGTCACTCAACATGCAATGCCACCCGAATTCAGAGAAAAATGAGGAACGGAGTATCTTAACACTAGGTTCCCTCTGCCTCTTGTGTGCGGGATACAGCGTGAAGCTGAAAACTAAAAAATAAGCTGGCCTTTACTCACGAATTCGCCCGTTCGTTTATATGGTAACATATAGACACACTCGAACTGCCCTCTTTGATGAATGGACAAACACAAAAACATTTTTCCAATTCAAACTAGTAGTTACATAGATTAGCCCGTTCAAACAAACAAACTCTTCAGCTTTATTACTACAGACGCCATCGTGGCCAATAGAACAACCTCTTAAAGTAAGCGTGATGGTCGTAAGTTCAATCTCCGCTTGAAAGAATGTTGATATTTCATTTTATTTTTTATTTGAGTCGTGGCGCAGGGGCACAAGTGTGTGGCGGTAAACGCGATTGGTTAATACATATCTTCATTTCTTTGCTCTGGTATACAAAGTGCGACGTTGAGTTCCGCCACTCAACACGCAATGCCTCCAGAATGCGGCTGACAATTGGCAACTCTCCTTGGCAGCCCTCTGCCTAACCTGCGGTGTGTGCCATACCGCGTGAAGCTAATCTAATCTAATCTAGCTTCACGCTGTATCCCTAACGGGGTAGACAGAGAGAAAGGAGCGCCAAACGCTACGGGCAGTGTGAAGCTGATTTTATAATTTTTCCGCTTTGATATGATAAAGCGAAGCCATGAGTTTCTCTACTCAACACTAATTGCGTTGAACTCTGACTGACTGGTCTGATGATGGAGCCCGAAAGTGGAAGGCCACAGTTTGGGATATTATTATAAAAAAAATACTATTATTATAATAAGCCATTGAATTCAGACATATTATGTTAATCAGAACAGATTATATCATTATTTTTACTCTTATAATTTATGCAAAAGTAAAATGTATTGATAATTTTGTTATTAACTGTTCATCAAAAGAAAATCATAAAACTGTTCATATTGCTTAGTTATTCTTTTGACTGTATATAGCTATATAACAGTTTATATGCTGTGCTATAAGCTGTAATATCGGAAATGTAGGGCAATCTTCTGATAGGTGACCAAACTTGAAACATTGTTAGCAAGTGTATTCAACTTGAAATGAGATGTTACCTGTACTAATTATAACACTATATATACCTAGTGGTTAAGGTATTAAACCTACTTCTATCCATACAGTAGGAAAAAAATGGTAAGAAGCCAGTATTAAGACATTGTTCTTTACATTTTGTGCTTTTTAGAGACATTCCGTGTTGCTTAATAGAACCCAACTACGTACTTTGCTTAAGCAGATTTAGAAAACGAAAAAAAAAAACATTATTTTCTCAGCGATTTAAATAAATATTAGAGTTCGAGTCCCACTCGAATAATGTGAAGGAATTATTTTCATTTTCTTTGCTCTGGTAAAAAGACAAACTCACGCAGTGTCTCGAAAAATTGAGCGGGGAAAAAACACTAGGTTTCCTCTGTTTTAACCTGAATATTTCAAACGGATTTCACACCCATAATCGAATCCATAACTTTCTTCCAAATCACAACAACGAACAGATAACATAAACGATTATTATTTTATATATAGTGATGACCGTCTAAGGTACGGACGGGGTCACAAACACGGCGTGCTATTTTACAGCGGTATGCCGGTGCATGCCTTCACTGACCTTGCGAATACAGCTTTACATTACTGGGATAGGCACGACAAGTGGTTCAAGTTAGAAGCTTTAAGATATCAGAATTTTATAAGATTTATTTTTGGCTAGTCTTCACTAAGCTTATAATAAGATTTTTGATTTCATGTTATTTTTTAAATATTTTAAATGAAATCTTTAGCTGGAGTGATAGTATAATTATTAATGAATATTTATATATATTTAGTAACATTTCACATGTATCTTGAAGTTTTAGTTGTTTTGAATATAATTATGAATTATTAATATTTAAACTCAGGCCAGTCGTGGCGCAAGGGTGCAAAGAGTGACTGTAAAATCTACTGGTTATGGGTTCGATCCCCATTCGAGGAAATGACAAAAATTATTTAAATTTATATTTTCATTTCTCCGCTCTGGTATCGAGGCTCAGCTCAAGAAAATAAAATATTTTCATATTCGCACCCCGGCAATAAGACAAAGCGCAAAGTTGTGTTTGATGGGTAACATAGTATCTCACACTAGAATCCCTCTATCTATCCTGCTATTTGCGGGATACAGCGTAAACCAATTTTTTTCCTATTTTGCCTAACTTGGACCAACGCAAATTGTGTTTGACAGAGCTATGTTGCTGTAGTTAAACAAAACATGATTACATGTGTACAGTAAAATTTTAATGATCCTTTGCTTAATGGTTGCATATGATACTTTTGTGGCTCAGTTGATATATTATATTTGATAGAGAACTATTGTGATAAATTTGAATATATTTTTACTCAAAAAACCCGTTTTTACACCATTTTATTAGGTAACTATAGATAAAAAAAAAACTGAATTGACTTAACTGAAACCACTTGTACTATTAAGAAATTTGACAGTAATACGTAGTTTACTACAATACAATTACATACATATATGATATCGTCGAGATGGTCTGGTGATGTAATCAGGACTTGAATAGTGTACAGAGGTTACTAAAAAATATGTTTTATTTCAACTTCACTGCTTTATTGCATTGTAGTTTTCTCTTCACCAGAGCGGTGATATGTAAATATTTAAATTTCATTACCCCGAATCCCCCGATCAAACCCACAACGGTCACGCTTACACGCCGTCGCACGCTCTTGTACCTGTGCCACCACGTTCTGTCTTCTTTCAAATTTGTTTAAGATAAATTAATTTAAATATAGAAAGAAGTATCTTTTATTTGTCTTGTCAAATTGATTTTTGGTTAAGTTTAAAATTTATTCATTGAATTTTTATTAAAAATTTTATCTTTATAATCTGTGATATATTTTTTTACGAACCGTGAGATTATTATCTAATGAGTTATTAGAGAAAAAATAAACTAAAATATATTAATGTTAATAATATAATAAACACGTCTTGCCGTCGTGGCACAGTGGGGTGCTAAGTTAAGTGGGTTGTAAGTTCGACCACCACTCGGGGGAATAAATTTTTATCATTTCCCTACTATAGATACAAACAAATTCTCTAACATTAAAAAACTTGTATACGTTTTCTTTAGCTTCACACTGTATCCCGCACATAGCGGGGTAAGTGAGGAAACCTAGCGCTAAGACACTCCGTTCCCACTGCCCATTCCCACCGAATTCTTAAGATATTGCGCGATTAGTGGCAAAACTCAACGTCGCTCTTTGCGTACCAGAGCGAGGATTCGAAAAAAATTAAATATAACCATTTCCTTGAGTGTGAATCGAAACCACAACCGTCGCCCTTCCAGTCAGATGCTATACCACTGCGCCACGACGTCCTCGGCACTATGACAATGTTGGTTTAATACAATTTTAACTATAATAACATAATCTATGCTAATCTAAGCAATATTGTACCACGCGTGTATTTAAACGTAAGCTTTAAAGAATTTCAGTCGTTTTATTGACAATAACATTTGAAGAGGTCATAAAATGTGCCCCCAGAAAGTTGCTTACTGGAAATTTGTTTTATCTCTTGATATTTTACAAACGAATTCTTTTTATAACTACAGTGTTTAACGCCGTTGTGGCTTAGTTATAGCTACGTCTTTTACAAGCGATGGTTGTGAGTTTATAACTAAAGTTAATATTTTGTTCTTTTAGTAATTAAGTATAATTGCTTATTATTACTTCTTACTGGTATCTACAAAATTTGCACTTGCAAATTCAAAGTACGGCTTACTTAAAATAGAGTCTACGACCGTAGCACTAAGCAACGCTTACGTACTACGTATAAAATAAAACATATATACCCTACGAATTTAATCTCCTCCGAATTTCTCTTCCACCCACGTCTAGACAGACAGATAAAAAAAGATAGAAAGACGAGCAACAAATGGATCCCACAAGACTTCTATTTCTTTTATTTCTTTTGAGATACGAAACCCTTAATAGAACCTAGAACCGTCACAGATTGTCTTAATTAGACATTACTATCGGCTTAAGATCAATCCAAACATAAAAGTATTCGATTTATAGCACTCTCAACACGTCCGTTTTCATTACTTCCACTTGCTTCTTAACACGACGGCTCTTTTACATCTATTAACGATTTACTCATTAGTACCTAATAGACGTAATAAATATTGTGTTTAATTGAATCGTTTTATTTAGTATATTTTGATTTTGTTTAAATAAATATAAATAAATCAGCTTCACGCTGTATCCCGCAAAGCACACAGCACGGTAGGCAGAGGGAACCTAGTGTTAAGACACTCCGTTCCCCACTTTCTGCCGAATTCTGGACTTTGTTTATGTTGATTTATTTAAACTGAACGGTTGTGGGTTCGATTCTCACACGAGATTAATTATTTTCATTTATACGGTCTCTCGTAGGTACTCAAAGCGTGGCGTAAAGTTCCATCACTCAACCCGCTATGTTTAAAAAGTTAAGTGGAAATTGAATTGAAAACGCTTTTTAAAATTACGATAGCTGTTATACAGCTATTCCTAACTAAAGATTAACACAATAGTAATTTAATGTATGAAATAAATATTGTTTTATTAAATTGTTTTATTTAGTTATATTTTGTTTATTTATTTTAAAATATTTTTATTTTAAAGTTGAACGTTTTTTTCCGTAGCGAAGGATTGCTTCACTATTTTTATTTGCAGATCCGTCTATCCTGTTTGAAATCACAATTTTGTTAAATTAAATATTTTTTACTTATCGAAATAAAAATAATTGATTGTATTTAAAAAGAGAAATTATAGAGAAAAAATCCTACTACGGTTTCTAGGGTAATTCATAAAAAGTATTTTATAGTATACGTAAAAAACAATATTTTGAAATTCTCAATATAATTTTAACAAAAAACCAAAACTGATTCATCAAAAGTAAGTAACCTTAGACTCTATGCTGGGGGCATAGAGTCTAAGGTTCCTTTAAATAGTACGGTAGAATATCCTATTAATTAATTATATTATTAATATAGAGGGTCTATCTATAAGATAATAAAAATACTTAATAATAAACAAATATTTTATTACTTCAAGATCTTTACTATATACGCGACAGTTGTAATAATAAATTATTTTAAATCCCTCGCTCCGGTATATAGATAAATGCGGCGTTGAATTCCATCACTCAACACACAATACCCTGAAATGTTGGACAGTGTATAGAGAACGGAGTGCCTTAGCACTAAGCTGCCTCTACCTAGCCTGCTATATGCAGGATACAACGTGAAGCTAAAACAAATGTAAACTCCACAGGGCGAGAGCCCTGGGCCGGAGCGGCGGAACGGCGATTGCGAGGAGATGCCGCCGCCGGAGTCGCCGGCCGCGCCCGCCCCGGCGCTGCCACCGCTACCGCCGCCTAACAACGTAAGTAATACTTACAGTAGTATTCTAATTCTCGTCATGATATATATATATCTAACCGACATAATGGCTATAGGTTCAAATCTTATTTAAAGGAAAAAAGATATGTATATAAAATTTGCCTTGTTTATGTTACACGCTTTTAGCTTAACATATTTTTATTGTATATTGTAAGTCTCTTGTTATGATACAATAAGCGTGACTGATATAATAGCTATAGGTTCAAATCTTGTTTGAAATATATATATACATACATGTTTTCGAATTACATCGTGTTGGCGTAGCATATTTTAAGCTAATATCAATAATTTAATGAAATCAACTTTTTAAAAATCTTATATCCTAAGTGTAAACGTATAGTACATTCAAATTAATTCTTTTAAATTAATTAAAAGAATTTTTGTATCTATAAAACAGTCAAGACACCACTAGTTCAAGAAAATGCAATATTTTATTTGTATGATGCCCTACAAATCTAAACATTTACCTTTAACTTTATAAGTAAATAAATGTTAATATTGTTTTCTTATCATAGAGCCAGAAAACTCGATCTATCGTGGTGTCCCTCACCCCTGAGCGGCAACGCGAGACGTGGGCGAAGAAGGCGGAGTTTCTGTTGGCGGTAGTTGGTTTCGCTGTCGACCTCGGCAATGTGTGGCGGTTCCCTTACATCTGTTACCAGAATGGTGGCGGTACGTCAAGTATTTGATTTTTATGAGACAAATAAACAAATATAGCTAAAAACTTAGAAAATGTTGACAAAGGATCCCGTGGTAACTAGACACATATATGCGTAAAAATTAAAAATGAAATATATTTCATTTTTAATTTTAAACAATTTAAATGTAAAGATAGTATGTCATTCACATACTTACAAAATCATTTTATCTTTTTAACTGTCCTTCATTCTGAATACACTGAAAAAGGATAAAACTTACGGAATTTTATAAAAAAATCGAGTTCTACTACTTGAAAAAAAAACAAGCAAAGTACATAAATACTCCCATGTAATGTTATGTTTATTTACGACAGGTGCCTTCCTCATCCCCTACTGTGTGATGCTCCTCTTCGGCGGTCTCCCTCTCTTCTTCATGGAGCTCGCTCTGGGACAATACCATCGGTGTGGTTGTTTGACGTTGTGGAAAAGAATTTGTCCGGCTTTGAAAGGTAAAATATAATTTAGAGTAAACTAAATACATATTACTAAATTTTATTTTTGCTTTAGGTAACTCTAGTCATAAGTACAGTTAAATCGATTAACCATGCCGATTAATGAGGCCAGTCGTGGCGCAGTGGCACGAGATGTAACTGTAAAACCGACTGGTTGTGGGTTCGATCCCCACTCGAGGAGATGAAATATTTACTTAAATTTATATTTCCATTTCTTCGCTCTGGTGTCGGGATTAAGCGCGACGTTGAGTTCTGCCACTCAATACGCAACGCCTCCAGAATTCGGCAGAAAGTGGGGAACAGAGTGTCCTAACACTAGGTTCCCTCTACCTACCCTGCTGTGTACGGGATACAGCGTGAAGCTGATTTATTTATTTGATTAATACTCAAGCTAAAAAAAGCCGTATAACTAAATATAAATAGATACTCATAATTGTATATTATGAATTTTATCTCCACGAGTGGGGATCGAAACCCGCAACCAGTCAGTTTTACAGTCACAGTTTGTATCTTTGTGCCGCCACGACTGGCCTAGTGGCCTCTGTATCATATCAATTTATATGAAAAAGAAAACATATTAATTATTCAGTACGTTTGATGGAACTTGATTAATACACAAGACATATCTGTTACGTCTCAGGAGAAATATTGTAATATTCACCAATCAATATAATAAAAAAAAAACAAGATATTATTCAAAATCTGTTGTCAGTATTCCGTTTATAAAAAATAAAAAAAATATCAATTTGGTATTATTCGTGCTAAGTGACGATGCGGTACCTTCGTCCCGTGAGACACCTGTTATTTTCAAATTGCCTGCTTTACACAAATCAGAAATCTTCTAAGTATATTTTTCTAAATACAAAAAATATTTCGTCTTCTCTATTTGTGATATTTGTACGGTGTTAGATAGGTAAACAAAGGAACAGCGTCTGTAAAAATGATGATTGACGTGATGATGTTGTATTCGAATGTTTCATTCAATCGTGGGAATATTTTTTTCTGTTCTTATTATACCTTGAAAATTGGGATGGAGTGTCTTAACACCAGGTTCCCTCTGTCTAGACTTCTGTGTATAGAAAAAACCGTAAAACTGAAAGAAAGAAGAACAGTAAAAAAGCAAAATTCTTTATTACTATCTACATCATAACTCCTACCAAAAAAAAATAAAAGAAACAAAATTAAAAATATAACATTTAAGTAAAGTAAACCAGAAAACAGACAAAACATATTTAAAAAAAACCACACACCAAACCGCAGTTTCGAGTGTATCCTTCACAGCAGTTCCTTAAATACTTCAGCACACAGTAAAAGATGTCGAATCAATTCGTTTGGTCGGCCTTAACGAGCGGCCTTTATAAATATACAGAGGCAATGCTTTTACCGAGACAAGAGAAATGGTGGAACGGACCCAGATACGAATTAAAATGTATGAAACCCCCTCCCTGACACTAGAAGCGTTTGATTTTTATAAATATTTATATGCACTTTGAAGAAACTCTACGCTGTTTTCTTAAAAAATTGCTTGATTTTTTTTTTCTTATATTTAGTTAAATGTAGAGAGAGAGAATAACGTAGTGACACGTCACTTTGGTTTAAATTTTTAGCCTATTCATAGAAATGCAGGTTGGTTGGTGAAATTACATAAAGCACTTCAGTCCATCCAGATCGAATGACAAAAATATTTTGGATAATAACATTCTTTCAAATGGAAATCGAACTACAACTCCCCACTCTCCACCGAACCCAACGTCGTGTTAAGGTAATGAAATTATTAAACGTTTCATTTCCTCGAGTGGAAATCGAATCCACAACCTGTTGTGATTACAGTCGCACACATGTGCCCCTGCGACTAGTCTTATCTCATTATTTCAATATCATCATCAGATTTTATAATAAAAGTTAAATACTTCTTACGCTAAATCTTCTTTAAGGCCCTGTACTCTGTACAGACGACGCCAAATCTCTTCAGCAAATATTTGAGCAGCTCTCGCCGAGGGTCATTTGCTACATTCCGACCACAGAATTGAAGTTCTAACGAATTCTCAATAATAAAGACATTTTAAAGGAAAAATATATATCCTGGCGAATATAATTTGTGTGTAGCTTGTTTCGTTGATAATTAGAAAAATATTCAAGTTTATATTTAAGTAGATTGCTTATTATTATTTTTATTATTTAAAAAAAATGGCTACTAATATTTAATTTAACTAAAAACACGTATGTATATTAAATATACCATAAAAGTTTTATTACTCATTTGATGCAACAATGAGAAAATTGCATCTTTTTTAAATTAAATTCATATTCTTTATATGTCAATATACGCAGAAAGACAATTTATAAACTTTGATTGCTTATCAAGTAATATTTTACTTTTTGAAAAAGTGCAAATATGTCATTGTTGCACCAAATGGGCATTAAAATATATTGAAATGGTATTTAAACGAACAAACACCGCGTTATTAAAAAGGAGTATTTCCTTAGAAGTTCGTGTAAATAAAAGTTAGGAAAGTTGGGAAAAACTTCACCGTTCGTGCCGTCATAGCCGTATTATGAAAGAATCACAACGGTACACAATAATTTGACCAATCTGAGATATTGCTAGGGAGATTTCGATAATTTTATGAAATCTTTAAAAATTGTTCCTAGTATTTTTTTGTTATATTTTTATTATATTGACTATTGGTTGCGATTTTATGTAGTGTATATTAAAAATATATAATAAAAAAATACAATATATAAAGCCCGTATACACCAGGGTAGGCGGAGGGAACGTAGTGTTAAATAACGCACTCCGTTCCCATATTATGATATATGGGAACGGAGTGTCTTAACACTAGGAGGGAAACTCAACATCGCGCTTTTTTTTGTGTTACCAGAGGGAGGAAATTTAAATAATTAATTCTCCTAAATGGGAATCGTACACACAACCGTCGCGTATACAATGAATACTGCGCCTTAATCACTACAAATGCATATATGTATATATTCACGTAATTATATTAGGCAGGCAGCATATAGCTCTTATCAGCACCCCATGCATCATCGCCTCGTTCGGTTATCGCGAGCAATCGAGCTTTCCTCGATCGACCTTATCAGAATATGTTTTGCGTTGGGTATTTGAAAATATTATATTTGTTTATCAATAGTAAGAAAAATAAGATTTAATTGTTAATAAAATAATACAGAATTTCTAAAACATTATACAAACTCGTACTTTTCCTCTTTTTGAAGTGTATGCGTTTGGTCTGGATAAAAAAATATTTTATTTTTTATTTTCTTTAATTTAGTATTCTTATTTTAACACTATTTTCCGACGGCCCTTTTCTTACGCACAATAGTTATTTTTTAACATTGTTAAAGTGTTATTAATATACGAAAACTTATACAAATTTGCCATACGTTTTGAAATGCATAGTTTTAATATATATTTCCAAGAGTGGCAGAGTCTAATTTGGCTACGTTACTAACAAGACAAAAACTAAAATTAAATATACGACTTAAAGAAAATAACATAAACTAAAACCAACAAACTAAAATTCAATATACGACTTACGGAACATGAAGACATCAAATTATCTTATCAAATAAGTTATTACAGATCACCAAATCAAGAAGCTACATCTAAAATCTAAGGCAATTAGATTTATTCTGTGTATATATTCGTATATTAGTATATATCAGAAACTTGGATAGCAGATGTCGTTCATTCAATATTAAAGTTTACGTCTCAACACTAATTTCATTTTAAACGTTCATCACTTCTGAATGGATCCTATTCGATTTGTTGCTGTCATTTGATTCAATGAAGCTACGGAGCGAGTTTTGATATATTTATGCTAAAATTTGATTTAGAACTGTTATTTAAATTGTTCATCGAGTTATCGTTTCGATTGCAAGGGTTATATTTTCAATGTTTGCTGGTAAATAAATGTGTTTTAGTGACTCTTGTTTCTCTTTCCGGCTTATTTTCGAGGTTTTGTCTGTTGATTGGCGGAACGGCTTTGTTTTTTAAGTGTTGAAATGAAAATCATCATTCCCTCGGTTAGGAATAGAACCTATAACCGTTGCGTCTCTGCACCACATCGAGCCCAAATATAGTGAAATTTTCTTTGGTTTCCACTCTTATCTAAGTGATACCTGAGGACCTAACTGAAATAACTACATATGTGTTCCTAAACCAAAATAGAATAACTTAACCTTTAACTCTAATCATTAACTTTAAATAAACAAACTATTGTCCACAGGAGTAGGTTATGCAATATGCATGATAGACATCTACATGGGCATGTACTACAACACTATCATCGGATGGGCGGTATACTACCTTGTTGCTTCTCTGGCGTCCATCAACTCTGTCCTACCCTGGACCAGTTGTGATAACGAGTGGAACACACCACTGTGCATGCCGGTCACGTCGCCGCAGATCAATCCCAACGCTACGACGCCCGCTAAGGAATTCTTTGAGTATGTTTAAGGATTCTTTTAAAAATATTTTTAACATTTAAGATTTTTTAACAAAAAACTACTAAGTATATATTTTTTTATTTTTTTATAATATTTTAAAATGCTTTTGATGAGATTTAGTTTTTTAAACCCTCTATTACACGTATAACCCTAAAGTTCCCATATTATGAAAATTAACATAAAAATGTAAAGAATTTATCAGATTTTAAATTTTTGTTCAAATTATTATGGAAATGTTATATAAATCTCTTAGTAATCTCATATATTTATCAACATTACGGTGAAATATTATTTCGTAAAAGATTTTAGCTAATAAACTCACTATTTTATAATTATATAGGCGAAACGTGTTAGAACAGCAAAGATCTAACGGTCTAGACGACATGGGCCCGATCAAACCTTCACTCGCTTTGTGTGTCTTCGGAGTATTCGTCTTGGTTTACTTCTCTCTTTGGAAAGGCGTTAGGAGCGCTGGAAAGGTAATTTTAACATATAAACTAGATTTAGTGTAAATTCTGAAATATATTTAAAATTTACATATTTTATCTGACAAAAGACAAGTAAGTATCTATCTTAGATATTGTGACGTATTGTGACGAAGTCTTCTCCAACTTACCTAGACTACAAAATCCGAGTAATTATATTTTATTTATTTATTTATTTATTGTTCCACCAATGTTTTTGTAACATCAGAACATAAAAATACTTAGTACACAGAACTAAATCGAGATGTAAAAATCACTTACAGGCGGGTGTACAAAAGATAATAAAAAAATCGCACTTAATGCACAATTAGATTTAGAAATGTCAACATCAAAATATTAACAGCATAAAACGTTTAATCACATTACTTATTATTGTCACTATTTAACGAATGCCCTACACCAGGTGGTTTGGGTGACAGCATTAGCTCCATACGCAGTTCTTCTGATCCTACTTGCGAGAGGGGTGACGCTGCCCGGCGCTACAGAAGGCATACGATACTATCTTACTCCTGAATGGCATAAGTTACAAAATTCTAAGGTAATTTAGGCACCTTATATGTAGAATATCCTATAAATTAAAACATGGCAATTTTTAAGCATGTTTCGAGAATGGCGAGTGAACTAAATTATAATTACGAAATTCTTTATTAACCTCCCAATTCCAAAAACGATCACACAAATCTATAGCCAAAGTACTGTTTGATAAGTCTTACTGTTTATTAAGTTTATGCTAAGTACGAAAAACTAAAAATTTTCGTGACTTCCACGAATTTTAATATTTTACAATATAGGAATTCAAATTTAATCCATTTTTCGTTCCCATTAAATGAAAATAGAAAAAACGTTCAAACATATCAAAGAAATTGTCTCAGGATTACAGTAATATTTATAATTATATCACAGGTATGGATTGACGCAGCATCTCAAATCTTCTTTTCTCTGGGACCCGGCTTCGGCACTCTACTCGCTTTATCAAGTTACAACAAGTTCAATAATAATTGTTATCGTGATGCCATCATTACCTCTTCTATCAACTGCCTTACCAGCTTCCTCGCGGGATTCGTTATCTTTTCAGTTTTGGGGTAAGTCTTTTAAAAAAATTACATGCAGGGCCGGGGACGAAAAATCCAGAATTTAAATGTAAAAATGTTACCGAAATTTGTGTTACACAATTTTTATCTTTTTAAGTTATTTAGTTCTTTTTACATACGTTTCCTATAAAAAAAAGACATAATTGCGGAGCAGTGGCAATTAATTGTTTTCATTTCTTTCTCTAGTAACAAGACAAAGACCGGCTTTCCTCCTTTCAATACGTAATGTGTTGAAATTTAAACGGCGTATAGAATATGAAGTGTCTTAACACTTACTTTTCCTCTATCTCACCTGTTATACCACGGAACGTTTAAAAATAACGTTACTTATTTTCTCATTCTATATTTTAAATACATAATTATATTTTTACTATGTTTTAGATATATGGCACACGTACAAAACAAGAGTATAGAAGAAGTAGGACTCGAAGGACCAGGCCTTGTATTCATCGTGTATCCCGAAGCTATAGCAACTATGACGGGATCGGTTTTCTGGGCAATAATATTCTTCCTTATGCTGATTACCCTGGGACTTGATAGCACTTTTGGAGGTATTATATATATAGACACATATATACTCTACCGTCTTTACCGTGATTTGGATATTGTTTTTTAAATTCTTTCATTTCAAATTATTTGTAATATTAATATTATTAAAACTAATGAGCCTTACGTTATAAACCATAAAAAAGACAATTTTATTAATATTTTTAAAAAATGTTAATCTTACTTAAATTATAATGATAATATGTTATATAATATACATTTTGAATGCAGGGTTAGAAGCTGTGACCACAGCTTTATGTGACGAGTACCCGCGAGCTCTCGGCCGCCATCGCGAGATATTTGTTGCTTTTTTGCTACTCTTTATATATATTTGCGCTCTACCCACTACTACTTACGTAAGTACATACTATTTTTTTAAATATTTCAAGTTCAATTAAAATAATTATTTTTAATAAAACGTATAACAACATTTTACGCAACGCGGAATTTGAAACCGCGTCTCTTTGTCGGTCTCCAAGTGTTGTATCGAAAACTCTAAAATTCTGATAAAAGTGGGAAACTCTATGTTTTAATACTAACTTCCCTCTATTCTACACTGTTGTACGCGAAAAAGCGAGAACCTGCTTAAAAATATGTACACATGCATTATCATTTAAAAAAAAAATACAGTGTCACCATATTTAGCCATTTATAATGTGATCTTGCAAGTCAGGGTCGTTAGATGACTCATAGTAAACCTAGGCGTCCTAAGTCTTCTAGGACAAACATACATCATATAAAATTAATCATATTTTCCCTCTTATTGAAGGATAATATTATTTATTAACAGAATTATAAAAGTTACTGCGGAGTTATCGTTAAAAATAATATTTCAAAATATCAGTCGTGGATGCTCTCAACCAGTGGTCCGCAGAAACCTAAATATGGTCCGCGAACGATTTTGATTTTATGACAGGGGATGGTTAGGCGATGTTTCTGTTTAATGCTCACAGTTAATTTTTATTATACCTACCTGCATAGTGGTCCCTCCCACCAAAAATGATATAAAAGTGGTCCTTGACCAAGAAAAGGTTGGGAACCCCTGATATAGAGAGATGATTAAAAAAAACCTGTCTTTGCGATCTGCCAAATTTCATAATTCTAGGTCAACTGGAAGTACCCTATTAATTTTGATTCCTTTTATAGTGTCGAAATACGCATTTTTTGCGATATCAACGGCCATATCTTTTTTTTATGTAAGTGTAGAAATACGATTTTTTCAGGAAATCAAGAGACCATAGATTTGAGTATATGGTTGGAATTTCAACTTGTCATCTCTAACCTGAGATAAAAGCTCTTAACAGACAGACAGACGGACAACGAAGTGATCTTATAAGGGTTCCTTTTTCTCTTAAAACGCACGAAACTCTAAAAAAGATGTGATTCAAATTCACTTAAACCGTGCTCAATCACTAATGTTTCAACTGCGCCTATATATGGTCTGTAATGAATATTTTAGAATTTTCAACATCGTTGCCGACATTTACTTTGAAAGGTTGGGGCTTATCAAACTTTCACATATTACCTACTTTCAGTAAATATCACTCGTCATACATTGCCTAGCACTCTTTTCAAATATTAACTTTTCAAATATCAATATTTTACTATAAAAGTAAAAACAATTGAGCAGACCGTAAAGTTAAGACACTCCGGTGTATATTAACCTATAAAGTGGAGTGTTCCGAATGGAAATCGAAGTTACAATCATCAGAATTACAACTAAATGTTGCCTCACTGCACCACAGAAGCGACAATCAACTTATCTTTCTTCTTGATATCAACAAAAAGAAAGCCAGTAGTAATCTAAACAAATGCATTAAATATATTCTATATATCACCGTGTTATCTGAGGCGAGAATGTATTCCGCTGCATAATTCATCATTCACTTAGGGGGATGACCTAGCGTATAGGGTACTAGTACTTACTTATATATTTGTATGTACGTATGTAGGGTTCCTCCGAACCACTTGTGGATAAGAATGTATTGAAATTAATCTTTTGTTTATCCTTATCCTTTTTTCTATTGTTTTTGTATGTTGAATTAAGAGAAATCTTAGAGACACGTCACTTTGTTTTATATTTATTGATTTCTTATTAAAATAGATATATAAAGTGCGGTGTACATTCCCATGAGAGCACGAAGTAAAGTGTGTGATAATGCTATTAAGCTTAATAGATATTTAATTAATTTATTAGTGAAATTTGACAACTTTATACACGTGTCTAAGGAGGTTTTTTTTTTAAATAATGTTTTTTATTAGAGAGTTTTATGATTTTTTTTACGTTTTATGTGTATACTTGGTATACATAAATATAAAAACATTTAAGTTTAAAACATTTAAGAAATGTATAGACATCGTATCTTTGTTAAAGTATTTGCCAAGTTAAAGTATGAATTAAAAGACCATTATCCTTTACTTTACGACTTTGAACTTTTCTCCTTGTCAAGTACAGATGAATGAAAGATTACATTGAATACTTATAAAGTTGCGGTGCAGGAGCACAAACGTGCGACTGTAAGCGTGATAGGTTGTGGATTCGATTCCCACTCGAACTCGAGATAAAGAAATATTTCATATTTTCTATAAGCTTTACTTGCTAGCTTATTATACTGTTTAAGAATATTTACAGGATAAAAATGTATGGAATTATTATATATTGAATGCAATGCAGGGTAGTTGCCAGTTTACGTAATAATTAAATTATACCATTGACAAGTAAATTCGGCGGAAATTGGAAAACGGAAGTAAGATAATGAGAACGGAGTGTCTTAACACTAAATACCTAAGTTACCTCTGCCTACCCTGCTAAAAAAAGGCATAGGTTATATACTTGTAAATCCAAATTTTATTTCTGCCAACTGATTAAGCAAAGTACGCTACATACGTTCGCTAGGGCTAGTATCGTTCACGAGAGATAATTTATAAAAGGTTTTAAATAATACAAACACATCCAGGGAGGCGTATACCTAGTAGATCTCCTGAACGTGTATGGTCCAGGGCTAGCCATCCTCTTCGTGGTTTTCGCTGAAGCTGCTGGTGTCTGCTGGGTATACGGCGTGGACAGATTCTCAGAAGATGTGAGAAGCATGTTGGGTCATACGCCTGGGTGGTTCTGGAGAGCTTGTTGGTCTTATATTAGGTAATTTAGATAAGGAACTTTATTTTCTAGTCTACTTCAATTATATATTAATAAAATGGATTAAGAATACAAGTTGAAGAAATATTTATATTAAAAATACTGATAACAATTATGAGTTATGTTGTCCTTTAAATAGAATGTTCTTCCACTGAGTTCCATCTATTATTTTCTAACTCCATACATTATGTATTTAAGTATACAATTAAATATCAAATCTTAACAACATATTTGAGGCCAGTCGTAGCGCAGCGGCACGAAGTGTGACTGTTAAACCGACTGGTTGTGGGTTCGTTCCCCACTCGAGGAGATGAAATATTTACTTAAATTTATATTTCCATTTCATCGCTCTGGTGTCAAGGCTAAGCGCGGCGTTGAGTTCTGCCACACAATACGTAATGCCTCCAGAATCCGGCAGAAAGTGGGGAACGGAGTGTCTAAAAAAACACTAGGTTCCCTCTGCATACCCTGCTGTGTGCGGGATAAAGCGTGAAGCTGATTTATTTATTTTTTTAACAACGTAATACTTTCAAATATTGCTTTACAGCCCCGTATTCCTGCTAGTCTTATTCGTGTTCTCCGTACTGGCCCACGAGGAGATGCTTGGAGGCGAGTACAACTATCCGCGCTGGTCCATCCAAGTGGGCTGGATCATGACGGGCACCACCGTGTCCTGTATACCAGTGTATATCCTGTACAAGTTCTGTATTACGCCCGGGAGTTTTACTAATGTGAGTAATTTATGTTTGAAATATAGGTACTTTGATTTTATTAAATATTAGAAGGCAGATTTTTCATTAGCTTACATTAGGGTAGGCTCTGTGATTTTTCCACTAAAAAATTGCATCTTTTTTTGCATTTTCTTTATATTTTTCTCTTCTACCCACCATACCTGTATGCAGGATGCAGCGTGAAGCTAAAAAACTTAATATTTGTAAATTCAAACAAAAATTATAAAAGTTAATATAGTCTCAGAAGTCCTTTAATGTTTACTCATTTAAACGTAAAAAAAGAATGTTTTTACACGATTATAATTATTTAAATTTTGTACTAAGACTTACATACGACCCTTTCTATTTCTAGCGCATCAAAGCAATGAAACGACCAGTGGAGACTTCAATACCGCCATCAGACCAAGCGCTGTGCAGTCTGTGACCAATCCACACATATAAATCTTACAATAACCCATTAGAAACTAAACCACCCACTATTGAATGGCTTGTATAGACATTTACATTAGTAATATAATTAAAAAATATATTGAAATATTCATCATATACGTACTAAAATAGATAAATAATATTATCTGGCAACACTACCTTATACAAAAAGGTTTTTAGTGAGAAAGTTTGCTCTATAATTAAGCTTTATAATAGAAGCTTCTATAAATTTATTATATATTTATTCTAATATCGTAGTAAATCGTTATTCGCAAACATTAGTGAATGTAAGTTAGTTAGGGCAACTCGTTTATTCGCACAATATAGCGTGAGTGTTAAAATTTCCTAGAAAAAATATATAGAAATAATACGTATGTTTATTGCAAAATAGATAATAAATAATCTCGCGGGTCTCAAATGGCTATATAACGTAATATTAAAAAAATATTCAATATAAGATAGCAAAATAGTTAAGTCAAACTTATACCCGTATTTATAAATCGCTCCTAACTCCGAGATCAATCTTGACAGCGATCTTGAGATGTTTTTCATTCATAGACTACTAAAACGGAATCTCAAGATCGGTCTCACAGTTGAAAGTGTTTTATAAATACGAATCTTAAAACCTAATATAGTCGGAGCATAGGTAAAAACTTTAATCTCATAGTGTACAAGAATGTTAGATGTATATTTGTATATAAGAAAAAAAATGCTGATCGGACTATAATATAATTTATATATTGTGTTACTATTGTGTCTATTTGATATTTAATTGGTGTTTTTTTTTATTTGATATAAGCATAAGCATTTCTACACCCGAGGGCAATGGGTGTGAAAATGCTATAAATTGTAAATAATATCAATATAGCTGTAAAAACGATGTAGTACAATATAATTGCTTTAGTCATATATAATTACGATTATAATCAGTAGAACTATACGTGATGTTTGTAGTGATGTTATAATAATATTAAATGTTAGATAGCAAAGTTGTTACATAAATAATTTCTATATAATCAAATATTCATAATTTTAGATTTTATTAGAAAAAACATGTCGCTAAATTAAATATATTGAATAGATTTAGAATATTTATTTCATATGATATACCAATATTCTACATATATAATCTGTAATTCGTAAAATAATATTAGGAATAAAGAATAATACTAAAAATATTAGAAAGCCTTAAGCTATATGTGTTCTATAACCCTGTTATAAGTAGCTATATTTAAAAAGATAAATATTGTTATATGCTAGAAATTCCTAATGCTTAACGTGTGTGCTAAATGTTTTTGTATAAAATCAAAAGTTCATATACCCACAATGTTGCCATAATTTGAAATATATTGTCTGTATTATTTATTTTTATATAATATAAGGTTATCTGTAGGATGAATGTAATATGTAGTGAATATATAACGTTATTTGATGTTAGAATTTAGAATAAAAAAAAACAAATGAATAGATGTGGTCTGTGTCAGCCATTACAGGTCCGTCTGAACATTTGTATATACATAACATTTTATTTTATTTTCCCGTCTTTCATAAATATTAAATATACCTAATAAGATAAACATTATGCTGCCAACGATATTTTTTGGGCCTTTGTAAATGCTGTAAAGTTTAACGTCTAGTAAAAAGACCTATTTATTATTATTAATGTAGCTTCACACTTTTTGCACATCGAAGAGATTTTTTTGTTTTCATTTTATTTTTTTCCCGCATATAGTAGTTTAAGCAGAGGGTAACATAGTGTTAAAAGACACTCCCCACTCGCCGCCCAATTTTCGTAACATTGTGTGTAGAGTTACTGATGTATATGCGGCCACGCCCCTAAGTCGTGACCGCTAATTACGAGCAGTAATAAAGTAACCACTGCTAAAGAACGTTGTCTTATTTATCCGCATACATATCAGTGGCGACGAGTACCCACACGCA
>DWQW01002481.1:0-26687 GCA_018249695.1 Heliconius erato demophoon | reverse complement strand
GAGTTCTGCCACTTAACACGCAATGCCTCCAGAATTCGGCAGAAAGTGGGGAACGGAGTGTCTTAACACTAGGTTCCCTCTGCCTACCCTGCTGTGTGCGGGATACAGCGTGAAGCTAATTTAATTTTAATTTTAATTTTAACATACAACTATATAGACCCTATTAACTTGTCCCTATAACATAATTATTATAAAATTGTCCCCTAATTCCTAATCTGTTCCTAATTGAAGAGTTGGATCTTCCATTGTCATCATAAGATCAGTAACGTCATCAGATAATTACTACCTTAAATATTGATCGGATTTCATCATCAGATGAACCTGACTTGGTGCTAACAGAACCAAGGGAAAACTCTTTCGAATAAGATTAAAATAAAAAAAAACGGAAAATAGATAACAATAAAAAACATATAGTTAAAGAATCTTATCCTATATAAAAAATATCCCTCCTTTTTTAAACGAATCAATTTAAAAGACATACTATATACTGTTTTAATCAGGCAAAACATTTCTAATTTGCAATTTCAAATTTCTTCAAACTGTTATCTATTTGTATCAAGTATTTAGCTTTCAACTGTACCTTTCACTGAACTGTACAGTATATACTTAACCAGTACGATTGAAACTTGGCTATATTCTATATAGGCCTACGAGACTCCCGCCAAGCAGCCGCTCTCCTTTTGATTGATAGGTAAATTGCGGGAGGCCGGCACACCGATCATTTTGCGGTAATTAAATCGGCTAGGAACGTAATCGCATGACCGGAGCCAATTATTTGCCGTTGCCTATGTGCAGGCGCAGGCGCAGGCGCAGGCGGATCGTGTAAGATACCTAAAATTGTTATTATTGCGTAAAACGCGAGTGTAAGTGCTGCGTGCGCTTTCAATTGTCGGTTATTGTACTTATTATTAAAGTAATTTCATATTATTCTTTCTAGTCTGATAATTATCATGTTGAAGCCAGCCGTGGCGCAGGGGCACAGGCGTGTGATGCTTACTCGAGAAAACGAAATATTTAATATTTTCATTTCATTGCTCTGGTGTCCAGCCAAAGCGTGGCGTTGGAACAACACTCACTACGCAATGCCTCCAGAAATCGACGGAAATTGGGGAACGCAGTATCTTAACTCTACGCTCCCTCTGCATACCCTGCTAAATGCGGGATATAGCCTGAAGCTAAAAAAATATAAATATTCTTTAGATCACCTGTTAAGTCCTCTTACAAAAGCAAAATTATGCATTGAAAAGTGAAATATTAACCATGATTTGTATAATTCAATAAATAATACACAAGAACCTACAGGCACTTACAGCTTTTATTATTCATTTAACAACCAAAACGGATAACAATTAATCATTTAACACGAGTGAGGACGTGAGTGGTTAAACAGTACAATAAGTACCCAAAACGTCAGTAAATTTCCAAACAACAGGCCATTTATGAGAGCTTAAAGTCATTACACGGTGGGTCTACAAAGAAGGACTACATGTTTTAAGCGACTTAGAATGGGCCGAATTCACTTGATTAAATTTGTATTAAAAAAGAGAATCTTTGTATTGGCTGGCGCTAACCGGCGGGAAACGCAACGTCATGCATTTAATAGATCAAAATCTTTAACAGCAAAGCGTTCTGGATAGCCCTGGCTCATAGAACTTAGAGTGGAGTGTGTTAACGCCCGATTCCATGATCGATGGTTTTTTTTGTAAAAGAATTAACAAGACAGCTTGCTTCTTCAGAAGCCATTAATAAATTCAAAACTAGATTCTGATCGTTCTTTTCTATTAAGTTTTTGCATACAAAACCGTATTGGGTTTGAAAAGACTAACTCAGTGTGTTGTTGTACTAATTTGAAAATAGAATTCCTATTATACAATTAATTACTTAACTGTTCTCGCTAGAAAACTTTACAGAAAATTAAATCAATTGCCTCTCATTTTACATTAAAACTATTCTTGTTGAACTATTGCTTTCAAAATATAAAGTTAAGCTGAAGTGTGTCAAAGTAATATTTAAAGCTTATATAAAAAGCATTGTGTAGATTTTTATCAATATTTTATTTTTTTTCGGCGTTCGTTATCAAGCAATAAAATTTTAAACCAGTTTAATTTCTTTTTTTCTTGAATGGCTCTGATTCTGAATGGTGCAATTGATAAAGGCAAAAAGGGAATTAAAACATATTCACACATAAAACATTTCGTGTATTAAAACACACATACATACACGTACATGTTTTAATACTGTTTCTAACGCAATATAAAACAACTTCGCAGGTTTCTTTATTAAAATTACCTACAGTGAAGTAAAATGGTACATAAAAAAACTACATAATAATATATTTAATTAATATAGGCCTAATATGTTTAGGTATAAAGCAGAAATATTTATTTATTTATGTCTAGGTATAAACAAACTATAAATTTACTTGCTTACCTATAAATATTTTATAATTTTGAACTACATTTAATTAAAATAATATTATTGACACACCTTTATTTATTGTATAGTTTATGTAAATTATTCCATGAACAAATTGATCAACCAATGGTACCAAATTAGAAAGTTTAATTAATTTAAATTGATGTTTTTAAATGGGTAAAAGAAATAAATATTCTAATACACGGATCGTACCGTCTATACGTTCCACAGTATAGTTATTTTGTGACTCACTTAAAATTATTTTCACCGGCTATCGACGACGAAGATCATTAAATATTCAAATTAGCCTACAGAATTGGAGCGGAAAAAGAAAAAGCATAGTTTGTAAAGCAAGAATGTCAACCCTGGTAATTCAATTTTGATTATAGGACCAATGCCTAAATACGGCTTCATTACGGGCCGCGGCGATCCGCGGACAATTTTCTTGAGTAGGTATCATTAAATGCAACGTTTTAGGGCATCCAAATAAATATACTGGTTCAAATTTGATTAAATTGCCTATTCTATTATTTTAGGCATTGTCAGTATGTTCACGTTATGTGTCTATATTTATTTTTCACTACAGTAATTCGTTGTAAGTACTTTTAATTTGTAATAAAATATTTATGTATTCGATAGTGAAAAATATTTCAATATTGCAAGCAATAACACATTTTTCGATTAACCATAGCAAAAACTAACCCTTCTCCTTTAATATTTACACCTTACAAGCTCAGCTCAATGGACCTCGCTGTCATTTCAAATATTTTATTTCATTCAAGAGATTACAATTATATTATTAGTATAAGCATTTTAGTTATAAAATATATAAAACATTTATTAAATCATAAAATTCTATTTTCTGTATGTATGTATCATCAAAATAGTATAATTATTAGAAAAAAATAAAATATCTACTTAAACAGTCAACATCCAGCTTTCATTATGAATTAGATACTTTGATTGAAAGGTTATTTAGGTGTGCCCATTTCTATATTGCAAAGCTAGATAATAGCATTTTGAGCTAAGGCTAGGTGGCTATGTTAAATACGTAAGTGGTTTTACATGACGGCCCTGGGCGGATCGCAGCCGGGCTTCCGTGGGAACCCGCCACGTGACGTTACGAAATAACCACAGGCTAAAATTGATTGACAATACACTCGCGTCGTAATATTTTATAGTATTAGTATTACCGGCAATTTTATTAACGGTTGTTTGTACTCTGTGCCAATTTCTAGATTATAACGAGACAATTAGCTTCACGCTGTATCTCGCATGTAGCATTGTAAGCAGAAGGACAAGCGGAGGGAACCTAGTGTTAAGATACTCCGTTCTCGAATTCTCATTTTCTGCCGAATTCTAGGAGCATTGCGTGTTGAATGGTGGAAACCAAAGCCACGTTTTTCCTAGTCACCAGATGAAAGAAAAGAAAACACAGCTTAACTTGGCCATTTAGTATTTTATTCACAATATGTAATTAGAAACTCAAATATTTATAAAAGGTCAAATCTGAAACGGCCGAACTGCAAGTGTTTTCTAAAACTCGACAATTATTCCTGTTTCCATATTATTAGTTAATACACGCAACGCTGCTTTTCAAATCGTTCTTTCACGACTCTTGGGCAAACACAAAGTGAGCATGTGTCCTAATTGCGGGTATAGCACAAATCTTGTGTTGTTCCTCAATAGTTGCGTTGTCTTTAATGACAAGTTGCTACGCTGCTCGAGCAACCAGCCATGGTATTAAACTAATTGACGTCAGTAATTTCTTTACCTCAATTATAAGCTATTTTGTTAGGAATCCAGAAATAAAAATTCTCATTATAGTTGGAATCATATTTTATCGTCATATTTTTTTAATAAATAAATTCAGGGCCTAGCGATAAGACTATCCGCTCCTCACTTTCCGGCGGATTCTGGAGGTATTGCGTGTCGAGTGGCGGAACGCGCTTATACCTTGGTACCAAAGCGAAGAAATGAAAATATTAATAAATTATAATTCATTCCTCCGGGTGAGAATCGAACCCACAACCGTCACACTCTTGTGCCCCTGCGGCACAAACGGCGTCAGTATTTACATTTCTTAAAACTGTAATCACACCCACATCCGACTGATATCAATCGCATTGAAAGCATTGATAGTAATTATGGTTTGAATAAAGGATTATTAATGCAAGAAACCATTGATACTAAGATAGTTTTGACAGAGCCCGTATTATTTCAATGCTCGCGGCGTTCGTGGCGTCGTTACCAGTATTGGCTCGCAGACCGGTGGCTTATAATTAACACTCTGCAAGTTTTATGAATCGATTGTGATCTAAGCTTTCGTCAATACCAGTTCGGTTGAAACTTTTCAGATGGCTTATCGTTGATCAATGAGGTTTTTATTGCAACCGTGTTATTAGGATATATTTAAATACCATACTAACACTGCCGTTTCCGACGTGACTGAGAAGAAAATATATTAAGAATATCAATTTGTTTATGAAATATTGTTTACGAATATAGGAATGAGGTAAGGAAGGAAGAGTTATATTGCCATATTTGAATCTTATATCTAATATCTCTATCATAATATGATTTCATTTTATCTCAAGATTGTACTCAAATAAGTACAAATACTAATTGCTTGAAATGAGATATCTAATACGCCGTTCTACTACCGATGTTACGTTCGTGTTTAGGGTTCCACAACCAAAAGGGTAAATCCGTCCATGTGTCTGCCTGTTCGTCTGTAACCAGGCTGTATCTCATGAACTGTGATAATTAAACAGTTAAAATTTTCACAGATGATGTATTTCTGTAACCGCTATAACAATAAATACTAAAGCGGAATAAAATAAATATTTAAAGGAGCCATACAAAAAATGTTTTTTTGCCGTTTTTATAGAAAATAGTAATAGTAAGCAAATAGAAAAAGTCGATTCACATTAGGCCGGTTTTGCATGTAAAATAAGTAGCCAAGACCTTCATAGTTTCACATATTTTCTAAAATAAAGATGTAAATTTCAATCATTAGATTTTATTTCCCAAAAATCTATAAAATTTATAATGAGTTATTCCTATTAAAATTATTGAAAACATATAAAAAATAAAATTGCATAATAATGTAGTCAAATATATCGCTCGTGTTTTTATGACCACTCTGATATGAATACCGCAATTAAAAACTTTATTGTACACATTATGGTGTTGGTAAAAATAATCACATATAAGTAAATGGTTAATAAAAGTTTATTATTTGTATTGAATCACATTTCAATTATAAGATTTTTGTTTTGTTAAAATCGAAATTGTTGCTTTGGTTACATACTTTTGTTTAATTTTTTATCTTCATGCTGTATCCCGCATAGCAGGGTAGGCAGAGGGAACCTGGGAACCTAGATTTACGACACTACGTTTGCCATTAAGACACTTCCATTCTCCACTTTCTTCCGCATTGTTGAGGCATAGCGTGTTGAGTGGCGAGACTCTACGCCGCGCTTTGCCTAAGTATTATTGTTATAAATATAAAATATTTTTTTCTTCGCTAGATAGAGAATTTAGTGTTAAGTAACCGAACTTTACAATTACTGGATAATCTTCCCATATAATATTATTAAATTCAAATTCTTCTAACGGTTCCGTTCTTATGTACTACACTAATATAACACATTCATGTAATATTAATATAAACCTTACCCAGATCACAAATATATTAGTGAAAACCGCATTTAAGTCCGTTGATTAATTTGTAAGATCAAAACGAACATCGGTGAGAATTGAATTTGTTGTCAACTTATGTTGAGATATATTTTTCCTTAAGCAGAATTTAAACCAATTTAAAAAAGTCACGATACCAATGTATTAGAATACATCCGCCCATAGAACACTACTTGTTCTTCTTGTTTTATTTTTAGTTTCACGATATATCCCGCATATAGCAGGATAGACAGAGGGAGCCTAATGTTAAGACACTCCGCCTGCAACTTACCGCCGATTTCTGGAGGCGTGAGCGTGACACCAGAGCGAAGAACAGAAAATATTAAATATATAAAATAATAATTAATATTAATTCCTCGAGTGGGGATCGAACCCACAACCAGTCGCGTTTGCAGTTACACACTTGTGCCCTTGCGCTACAACTAGTCTCTATGATTATACTAAGTTAAGATATATTTTTCTTTAACAATAATTTGAACCAATACAAAAAAGTCGCGAAACCACTATATTAGAATACATCCCTAACCTATAGAACACTATTTGTTCTTCCTTATATCTAAATCTTACCAAGTAGCTTAGTAACAGCACCTTGCTGAGATAGCACGTGATGAGCGATGTCGTAGTGCCGCAAACCAAAACGTGACAGCTCCAGTAGCCTCTGCTGTGACAGCAACGACGATAGAGGATGAGACGCTCCGCCAGGGTACAGCGGTGTGCCTGACCCACCACCGGAGGACGATGGTGATACTGGTACTGGAAACAAAATTGGGATTAAAATATAATGCTAATTTAAATTGATTTACAGAATTGAAGAGAGACAGAGAGAGAATGTACTTTCAAATGCTATCAATATGGACCATGTAGGTTATTAATTACTCTTAAATTAATCATATTAAAATTTATTAGAAGCAAATTTATGCATATCTTCTATATTTTTAACGTCAGTTTGCATCAAAAGGCTGATGAGGACAATTTTTAAAATAAAAGTATGGTTTTAAGCACTTTGGTACAGTTAAGTAAAATTGTATTATTTAGTTGAAAAAAAATGCAATGCAAAATAAAAGAATAACAACATATGAAATCCTTTCCAACTTAAATGAAGACAAAGAACCAAAAGATAACATTATATAAGAAAGCGCGCCCAACAAAATTACTCGAAAATGAGGTAAGAAAATGAGAACTAATAACAATAGTCATTTGAGGCGATGTCGTGCATCGTTGAAAGTGGAATTATTTTTTACATTTTTTTCCTTAATTTGAGTGCCTTCGGTTATAGCTTTTTCGATCTCGGATCATTCAGGTAACTGTGCATATTTGTGTAAATTACTTACATTTAATTTTGCTTCAAAAGACTATCGACTATTGACTCCATTAATTATTAAAAGACATAAAAGATATATTATTATATTATAGGTAAGAACGTCGAACTATCGTGAGAAAGTTCCCTTTGCATAATCACAAACCATTGAGCTACATACCCTCTAATATGCATAAAAAAAACAAAACAACAGTGAACTTCAACTTACTAAGTTACCTAAATATTTTTTTCTGAAGAACACAATTATGTTGGCATGTCCAAATAAGACAGTACTAATAAAACTTTGTCCATAAATTTGTCCGTAAAATTGAACCGGAGTACGTATCAGCGGTATAAAATGTCGTTTTCACAACGGTTATAAGTATTGAATATGGCCGGTGCAATTTGTCGCCCAGATATGCTAAAGGCCGATCGTAACAATGCTTTCTTATGAACACGTCGTAACACATTCAATTATAAATTAAGCTATTAACTTAATACACCATAATTTGTTTATCGGGTTAAGCATCAAAATTAATGCATGTGGCATAACTTGTCCATAACTTTACACTTTTTATTAGCGAGCCTATAAGGCGATTTCTTTGAGAAAGGCAAAACGCGATCATGTTATACAAACACAAAAATCAACTTTATGTCAAACGTGATACGAGTTTATTTTCTTTGTATTTTCTCATTCGATCGACCACTCGGAATTGGACTTCGACGTATAATTTCTGGTGTAATCGTCTCAATAATGGGAGAAAAAAAGTGATATTATCTGCCCACGGTCAATAAATTAACACCGTTTAGAGCAAAAATGTAGAGTCTTAGTGTCGCTAGTATTATAAATAAGGTGAGTTGGGTTCCGAGCGAGGTCTTAGAGACCGTTCGTGTCTGTGAGTGCGTGTATGTTTTATTTGGATGCGTGAGTAGTGAGGTCTTATTAAAATATTTCGAGTGGAAACTGGAAGGACCACTTAGTGGTGCGCGGGAGTTTCACGCCTGAGCTGATACTACATTAAGTCGACGAGATAGCTTATTTGTGCTCTGGTGAGGATTAGGGCCAATAAATCACTGATTAGAATGTATTGACTGTTTGTGACTCTGGTGTACGGTTCTCGTTCTTGTATATTAATGACTTTAGTTTTTGAGTTTTTGTGACTTTTTTAGTCTATTTTTTTATTATTGTAAATGTAGTTATGAGGCCCGTCATGGAGCAGAGGTGTGTGTTATTGTCATTGCGACTGATTGTTGGTTCGATACCCACACGAAATGAAATATTTATTTAAATTTATATTTTCAGTTCTTTGTTCTAGTATCGAGCCTTACAGCACGGCTTTGAGTTCCGCCATTTAACACATAATGCCTTCAGAATTCTATGGAAAATAGTGAACAGAGTGTCTAAACACTGGATTCCCTCTGCCTACCCCGCTATTTGCGGGATACAGCGTGAAGCTGTATATTTAGTTATGTCGTTCACCTAAATAACTACTTTTGCTTATCTTTTACACATTCGTCATAACCAAGTTGGTCGTTTCATTAATTATGCGAAATCAAAGGTTGATTGACAAGTTTTCGGCGCGCTCAAAATGAGTAATTGTATTTATTTAAATAATTTTAATATCTATAACTATTTTACTTTAGAGAAATTAAAATTCTTTTATAGTACTATCATAATGCCACTGAATTTACATATAAATACTATGTATAGATATATATAAAAAAAATATTTTTACGATTTCAGAATTCATTAATTTCTCATACATAATTTACATTTTTCTTGATTTTATTAGTCATAAAAAGTCAGTTTTTATTTTATTTTAGTACTATAATTTAATAAACAAACATAAATGTATTGGAATACTTGCAACCACGCAGGTGTCCTCGCATTAAAGGTAAAATGTAGGGGAGAAGTACGTCGCGTTCACCCAAACGAAAACAGTTTATGCGAAAAAACATTGTTTTACTGATTTCCGCCACAATTAATGTCATCACGCACCAGAAAATTAGCACCTTTTGTTGTATATTTTAATATAATATCGAAAGTGTAGCCCATAAATATACATTTATAATAACAAATGACTGCCCGACGACTCAGGTGTACAATTGCTTCAATAAATGGAGAATAATAAAAATGCATTTATTATGCATGCTCATAGCATATCAGTGTGACTTTCGTATTACGTATATGTATTTATTTTATTTGAAGCCAGTCGTGGCGCAGCGGCACAAAGTGTGACTGTGAAACCGACCGGTGGTGGGTTTGATCCCCACTCGACGAGATGAAATATTTACTTAAATTTATATTTCCATTTCTTCGCTCTGGTGTCGAGGACAAGCGCGGCGTTGAGTTCTGCCACTCAACACGCAATGCCTCCAGAATTCAGCAGAAAGTGGAGAACGGAGTGTCTTTACACTAGGTTCCCTCTGCCTACCGTGCTGTGCGGGATACAGCGTGAACCTGATTTATTTATTTTATTTAAAAGTAGAATAAAATCCCGCATGAAGCATAGTAGGCAGAGAAGGCCTAGTGTTAAGATACTCCGTTTCCCATTTTCCGCCGATTTCTGGAGGCTTTGCGTGCTGAGTGGTGGAAATCAACGCCACATTTCTACCTTGACACCAGAGCGAAGAAATGTAAATATTAAATATTTATTTCCTCAAGTAGAAATCAAACTCACAACCTGTCGCGTTCACAGTCACACGCTTGTGCCTCTGCGCCACGACTGGACTGAACTGGAATATGCAGATATTCAATTATAACGATCATACCTTAATAGTTAGTTGAGAACTCAGTTACTGAATGGCGGAAGTAAGCTTTTAAATAAGCAAGTCAGATACGAATAAATAATAGCCTGCCTTGTTCTTTTTGTTTTACTTTTTATGAATATATTTTGTATTTATAGTATACGAGTACATGTTGAAGAATGATTGAAAATTAAATCAGGTTTACGCTGTAGCGTGTGCTGACACAGCAGGGTAGGCAAAGGGAACCTAGAGTTAAGACTACTCCGTTTCCTAATTTCCGCTAATTTCTAGAAGCATTTCGTGTTGAGTGGTGGAACTAAATGCTGCGCTTTGCCTTGACACCAAAGTGAAGAAATGAAAATATACATTTAAATAAATATTTCATTTCCTCGAGTGGACATCGAATCCCCAGCTAATGGCGTTTACAGCCACACACTTGTGCATGTGCGCCACAACCGGCCTCTAGAACTATGTGTGTAATAGACTTGTGACCTGGTCAGATTGTGGTAAAACTGTTATGATATTACTATCAATATGGACATAAATATTAAATTGAAATTAATGATATGCTCTTTTGACGTCGTGTGGCTTTAACTGCGTTGCCATTTTTGAGATGAAAAGTAAAACATTTCCTGACGTAAACGTAATCTAGCATAACCTCATATCATATCCTATATCCTATTATATTTTTAATTAGAACCATTTTAAAATTTCATTATATAATAAATAAATTCACATAAATATCGACAAACAAACAGA
This sequence comes from Heliconius erato demophoon, assembly GCA_018249695.1. Taxonomy (NCBI): domain Eukaryota; kingdom Metazoa; phylum Arthropoda; class Insecta; order Lepidoptera; family Nymphalidae; genus Heliconius; species Heliconius erato. Next base: position 15,766 of record DWQW01002481.1, on the reverse strand, counting down.
TGTAGATTCAATCGATTTAAAACAAACAACATATTCAGCGGCGTAGCTCAACGCCGCGCTTTGTCATACTGAAGCGAGGAAATTAAAATATTAACAAAATTTATTCACATTGTCCGACTGAGTAAACAAAATCGACTTATAAAATTAATTTTAAATTTAACAATACCAATAATGTTAAGTAGAATTTTATGTAAATTAAACAATAAAAGAGTAATAAGTAATTAATACGATGAGTATTTTGCTGTTTAATATATCCATATGTACCTACATACCCATATAAAGAGATATAACATTTAAATAATGTATATATTAAACACAAATAAAAAATATTGAAAAAAAAACCAATTGCAAATCTCTTAGATAAAATGTTATAATTTGTTCATTCGTTACTTAAAAAGCTTACATTAGAATCAGTCCGCCTACTAATTTAAACTTGTTTTTTTATACCTAAAAAGATAATCTATGTTAATAAATTTGCTCTCACCATCAACGTCCGTACATACATACAGACGTTGGAAAAATAATATAATTATCTAAATATGAATAAAACATGCCATACCTATATAATTATTTATACTCATAAAATTTCGACTGATGAAGTTAATTCATTCAAATATTAACGTTATAGTACATATAATATATAACTTAATCTAATTTTATAGTTGCTTTCTCTGTAGGCAATTTTAAAGATACACTTAAGATTGAAAGAAAAATATAAAAATTAAGAGCAGTGTTTACGCATCGATTCCGTGGTGGTGCAGTGGCAGAAGAGTGTGACTGTAACGCGTCGGTGTGGGTTCGATACCCAATCGAGGGAATTAATTATTATTCAAGGTTCATAATTCTCAATCTAAAAAGAATTTGCTGGTAATACAATTTCAATATAACACGTTGAACAACAAGGTTGCAAATGAAATTATAGAGTTAAAATATTTGAAGTATTCGTTTGTAGTGCGCAACCACCTCCTTCGAAGTGTGCACAAGTGTATCACATTTTATTCAAGAATATAGTGTGTGAATTATAGCTGGTTTTACACCCTATTAATATATTATGGCATTTGCCTACTAATTAAGCAGCATCATTTCAGTTATCAAAGCCAGCTGATTATGCGTGTTCACCATTTAAATGTTAATTAGATTTACTGTAACACCTGATCAAACTCATTCTGTTAAACCTTGACGTACAAAGCGCGCCGACGATGTGTTGTTATAGCTGTGAATGTGGAAATATTATATTTTTTTGACTCACTAAAAAGTAACTACTGTACTCTCTGCTCCAAATTATTTCAAAATATATTTTAGTGTGCCCACAGCTGAAATATCTATGAAAATTTATAACTGACATTAGATATATTTAGAAATATCTGTGAGTGAATTATTTGTGAATATTGTTAGTATAATATTTAGGCACAAAGTACTAAATTGTTTTATGCTCATATTACTTTTATATTTTTACAATTTTTTAAAGTGGTACTCCACACTTAAGAAAAGAAATACTTATTTAGAAAACGTATAAAAATTTTAACGTAGCGGGAGTCGAACCCGCACCTCCTTCAAATTTTTATACGTTTTCTAAATAAGTATCATATTACTTTCGTTTAGTGATTAGCCGTAATTATTAAAATATGATATATGTGTAGTGTGTGAGGCCAGTCGTGGCGCAGGAGTACAAGTGTGTAACTTTAAACGCAGCTGGTTGTGGGTTCGATCGCCACTCGAGAAAATGAAATATTTATTTAAATTACACCAACACCAGAGCGAAGAAATTAAAATATATCTATATCGCTATGGTGTCGAGGCAAAGCCGAGTTCCGCAACTTAACACGCAATGCTTCCAGAATTCTATGGAAAATGGGGAACAAAATGTCTTAATATTAACAATAAGTTCCCTCCGCCTGTGCGGGATACAGCGTGATAGTTAATTATATATATGTATTCGTATACATTTATTTTTACCCAAATAAGTTTAAAAGAAACACGTAAGCAAACATCTAGTTCAACATAATTTAGTTAGGATGTCACTGTCAACATAAGGTTTCCATTAGATTTGCACTCAGTGAACACAGACGTAATCAGTTACTTAAATATATATAATATAATAATATAACATAAGAAATTAAATGTAAATAACATAAGAATGTAGAACATTTTAAAAAATTTTCTATATTAAAGTTAGTAATAAATTAATAACAAAGAAATTACTTATTATTTTTGTGAAATAATAATAAATGTACGAATTCAAATATGTATGGCCGAAATGTTGTTAGGATTGAAATTCAAATATTTTAATAAAAAAAATCCACTTTGAACAATTAAAAACAGTCTGTTTAAATATAAGAAACTTATCTGACTACTCCACAGTTTGCGTAATACAAAATGAATAAATAAATAAATGACCGTCGTGGCTCAGGAGGATAAGCATGTGACTGTAAACGTAACGATTGCTTGTTCGATTCCTATTCAGGGGGATGATTTTTTTTTATGTTCATGTTCGATCTGGTAACGAGGCAAAGCAGGTGTTGAATTCCGCCACACAATGGCTAAAAAAATCAGCGACAAGTGGGAAACAGAAGTGTCTTAATAGGGAACAGAATGTTTTAACACTAGGTTGCCAGGTTGCCTCTGTCCACCCTGCTATGTACGGAGGATACAGCGTAAGGATTAAAAAAAACTCAAAATTTTGAATTTTAAATAATTTTCATATAAAAATTCTATATTTTTTATCCTAGTTAGGGGATGAATTCTGACAAATTCGTATTTGTTTAAACATACATAGGTATAGATTCTATGATACAATTTTTTTTTACAATAAATATTTTTTAAATAATAACGAAAACACAAAAAAATAAATGTTTGACTGGATTATACAATGCTCTATCCCTGAAATTTAAATACAATTTAAAGTATATTATAAGAAATAAAGAAAACACGCCATGGCAAAAGTTATTCAAGGTAACGGTCGTTTTTCGTTGGCATCTAAACATAAAAAATCATGAACATTTTACATAGATTTAGAGAATCAGCTAAACTATCACATATATTGCTATTGTTTAAAATATTTTGAAGAGTACCTCCACGTAGTGTAGGCCGTAAAAATATTGGGTCCCAAATAAAAAAGTATACGTAGAGTCATAAAGTCCTTATAAATGTGTTATGGTCAATAAGTAGTTCATAATTAAACACCAGAATGACTGACATAGCGATGTTAGATTTAGCTAGATTAATGGAGTGGAAAATTAAGAACGGAAAATATATTTTTCTGTCTTTGCCCTACCCGCAATAATGTCCAAAATGTATGAATGTAATAAATTAAAATGGACACATTTTCGGACACTTACTACGAAGTTTAGTGCATTATGAGCATTTACTGTAATAAAAATAATAATTGTTATTTTATAAGTGAATTGACAACTTTGTACAAAATGTAAGTATGGATGCGACTGCAAAAAAATAATTTTGTGAGGATAGATGTTTGTTTCACTTTCACATAAAAATTATTGAACGGATTTAGATGAAACTTTGCAGTTATATAGCTTATACATCAGAATAACACATAGGTTGAAATTTATGTAAAAATATTGTATTATTTAGCTATAATATAATAATAAATTTATGTGGGTTCTTAAACAGACGAAGCCGCGCTTGGGTCGCTAGTTTAATATAAATTCCTCTCATATTACGCCATTGAACGTCGACTGAAGGAAAATTACGATTAAATACGCTAGAATTTCATTACGTAAATTTCAAAACATTCGTTCCTTATACAACGGTTAAATCGATTTTGATAGCATTTAAATGAGATATTACTTATCTTCTGCGAAACTGCTTTTATGAAGGCGAGCGCTGTCTTTTTTTTTTCTAGTATTTATTCATCCTACTTCGAAATTGAGAATTGTAAATTATAAATAGTGCAATTTTTTTCCTGTACAAGCGATAAATTGCAAAGTTATAAGTTGTAAGTATATATAATATATTATCTTTTTTTTGTTCATTTATTAATACGAGCTTCGTGTAAATTAAAAGTAAAAGATTATGATTAAAAGTAATCTTTCTTTGAACGTCTCAGAGTAAGAGAAAGATAAATAAAGTCTAAGCTGACCAAAGAAACACTTTTAAGAATACACACCTTAATACGTAAGTAAAAATCAATAAAACATCTCACAAAAAAATATTTTTCAAAATCATTTAATATCGTCATATTTTTTAAGCTGGCAACATTTTAAATTATATTGATATTACACTAAAAGACTAATGATCGACTTTTATTTTGAATAATGTTTAAATTAAATAAATAGATAAAAGATTAACAATTACAATTTTTTCTATAGTAATAAAGATAAAATCCTATACATGGATACATGGATTTTCAAACAGCCAAAGTATCAATCAATCAATTTTCATGTCCACTACTTTTCGTGGACCTCCCCTAGGAGGCGCATGAGGTCCCAGTCCTCCGCCTTCCACATCCACAACCTTCCACAACCTTTTTCAGGTCGTCAATTCATCCAACTGTTGAGCACATATACGTATCCAGGTACTGTTACTTCAACCTATTAATTCTGCAAGCGATGTCGTTATCTCGGATTTGTTTCCGGAAAACTTCATTTTTGATTATATTCTTAAGCAAACTTAGAGTACAGCTCGCTCCATAGTTAGTTTTAACTTGTGACTTTAAACTTGTGGACTACACCGGCTATTAGTGTCCACGTTTCGGCACCGTAGATCATGACAGGCGCCACGCACGTATGCTAATACTTTTCTACAGAAAAACTTCGTGAAAATGAGAAATTATGATAATAATAATAAACATAAATATTATGAGAATAGTTTTTATTGCAATTAAGATTTTTCCCTTAAAGAACTGTCTGGTAGACTATATATCAAAAAAAATTCTAGCAACCTATTCTTATTCTGTATCTAAAATACGTTATTTTACTATTTGCAGATATAAATATATGACTTCTAGCACCCGTATCCAATTATTAAATACGTTGCACATGGTGCTCATACACACCTACACAAAATACCTGTCAAACATTTTTAAAATTTTTCACACTAGCGCCATGCGGGACATTCGACTTAATTTTATTATATATACCTATAACTTAGCATTAAGTATTATAATGAACATTTAAGATCTACTGTATTTCATTTTAAATTATTTTAATTTATTTTTTATTATTTAATTTAAAATTTGATAAAATTTAAACAAAATTCCTTTCTTCATTAGTCAATGTGTATATTTTTTATTGGTAGAGCAAATAAGGTACTTGTTGTAAGTTCTATTCTTCACTTTACGCCTATTAACTAATTACGACTAGCGGACATTAGTGTCACCCTACAAATTGAAAAACATAATTAAGCAATCGGATAAAAACCAGCTTCACGCGTTTTCCCGCATCGGAGAGTTATCAAGGAGAACTTAGTGTTAAGATATTCCCTTCTCCGCCGCGTTTTGTCTTTCTAAAGCAGATGAATAAAAATATTGCATTCCCTCGAGTGATGATTGAACCCACAACCATTGCGTTTACAATCTCACGCTCGACCACTTTGACACGATGGCCTCTTCATTTTATAATATATTTACATATTATAAGATTGTCGCATAAATAAGGATTATTCAGAACAGTTATTTTCGAAAAGGTTAAGTTTATTACCACAAGACTACCATTGACAAATAATTATGCTAAGAATATATAGAGTCCTTATATTTACCTACTTCTAAAGCAATTTATATAGAGTGGTAAGATTACAGTTATTATTATACGTACACATTTTGCTGACATTGAAGTTTGACCTGAAAATTACTCAAGTCATTGTGCACGATACTAAACAAGCTCTTGTACTTGTTTAATATATCGGAGCTGGTGAAGAACGACAATATAATATCACATCAATGAACATAACCGATCTGATACTATTTAAACTGCATGATCCAAAATTACGATATAAGATCCCAAAGTATAGCTAAAATTTATCAGCTTCACGGTGTATCCCGCATACAGCAGAGTAGACAGAGGGAACCTAGTGTTAAGACACTCCATTCCCCACTTTCTGCCGAATTCTGGAGGCATTGCGTGTTAAGTGGCAAAACTCACAGCCGCGCTTGGCCTCGACACTAGAGCGAAGAAATGGAAATATAAATTTAAGTAAATATTTCATCTCCTCGAGTGGGGATCGAACCCACAACCAGTCGGTTTTACAGTCACACTTTGTGCCCCTGCGCCACGACTGGGATAAAATGTAATCCTGATATTATCAAATTACAGTTAAACAAAATCCTTAAAAAATCTCTAAGGTAGTGATTGATACAAAAAAAAAAAACAAATATTAACCAAAATATTGGCTTAGGTCCTACTCCATAGTTATAGAAACAAGTGATGGAACCGTACGCCCCGCTTTGGCTTACCTGACAATTTAATATAAGTAATATTACAACATATAATATATAAGAAATTGCTTTCAGTCAGCTTCACACATATATACAGCATCGCACATATATACAGCTGTAGAGGCTGGCCTAATGTTAAAACACTCCGTTTTCCGATTTGTTTTGCTTTTTTTATTGTTTGCACAGTGGCAGAAATCAACGCGTTGCTTAAATATCAAATATTCCTTCCTCACTTTTTCAACACTCTTTCAACTTTTTTGTATCTTAAATACCTAAATTTTTTATATCTAAATTCTTAAAAAATATTTACTTTTTTTAAGTATTTTTTCTCCCTTTATTTTTTTATTTATTCGTCTCATCTATTTTTTTATTGGACTTACTGTTTTACGAGGAAAACAACAAAAAGCATAAAAAATACTTCGACCTTGTATAACTTTTTAACACAGATGAAATCAAAGAGGACTTTTGATATTTTATTCTACACTAGCGGCTCGTCCACGGCTTCGCCCGCTTAAAATACATCATTATTGATTTAATAAGAATTAAAAATTATTAAACTACTAGAGGGCGCGCGCGGCTTCGCCCGCTTATTAGGAGCGAATTCTAAAAAAACCACGAAGCACGTGTTCAATAAAATATTTTTAATAGTCTGAATTAAAATTTTTATAAAAATCGGTGGCAATTTAAAGATTTTTCCATAAAAACTTTCAACCCCTTATTTGTACCCTTAGGGGGTGAATTCTTAAAAACCATGAAACACGTGTTCAATGAAATATTTTTAAGAGTCTGAATTTAAAATTTTATAAAAATCGGTACAGATTAAATTTTTTTACATACAAACTTTCAAACCCTATTTTATCCCTTTAGGGTTAAAATTTTTCAAATTCCCTTCTTAGTGGATATCCAGAATATGAAAATAAACATCTGCCCAAATTTCACGTTTCTACTATCAGCGGTTACGGCTCTGCGTGCGTCTTACCTCAGTCAGTCAGCACAAGTCCTTTTATATATATAGATAATAATGACTTCTAATTTGATTTTTTTACAACATTATCGTCAAAGAATTTTTGATTGTTTTAAATAAAAAAATACGATCATTGTTGATATTTGGTATTTATAAAATATACATAAATCAGCTTCACGCTGTATCCCGCTCACAGCTGGGCAGGCAGAGGGAACCTAGTGTTAAAAAACTCCGGCCCCACTTTCCGTGTGTTGAAACGAGGCGAAACTCAACGCCAGGTTATATATAAATGTAAATATATAAATGTAAATAAATATTTCATTTCCTCGAGTGGGGATCGAACCCACAACCAGTCGATTTTACAGTCACACTTTGTACCCCGTGCCACGACTGGCCTCTGACAAATAAAAAACTTATTCCAAAGTATTATTACGATTTGTAAAATCTACTAGAAGCATCCCTTCTCTTGTGTAACATAATTATTGAAATCCTACGTACTCTCCTTCTGTAATTGAAATCTATTAAATATAATTGGTATAGCTCAGTAAGAATAGTATAATAATTGCGACTAGCGTTTACAGGTTCTTAAAATAACCTTAACCTATAAATAAGTCGGTTCTTAGCATTGATCTAGTTCTAACTGTTGGTCAAACACCACCGATGGCTGATTAGAATTGAGATTTGAGACAATTAAAAAATAATATTATACAAAAATATTTATAAATTTTCAAAGAAATAGTTTTTATAAAATATATCCATATTATTATTATAAAATATGGCATATTATTATTATATACATTTATCTTCATGTATTATAATCATTAAAGTTGTTTTAATTAATATACTGCTTTTGGCTCAGATAAATCAATCACTGTTACAATAAGTAAATTCTACGTAGTTAATAATGCAGGTATATAGGTATGTGGATGGATACCTTAAAGGTATCTAATTTATATACACATAATAAAAAGTACATAATAAATATAAATAAATTAGTAAATATATAAATAAATAAATATATACTACAAAACCAATAATGTAGCTTATCCTGCATCCGGCTAAATAATTCAATATTCTTGAAATTATAAGTTTATTTTCTGAATTTGTCATATTCTGTATATTACATGATAATGACACCTGTGACCAAGTACCACTAACGATCATTTTTATATTAACTTCCAAAAATAAGAATTCTAATATTAGTAAACTAACTTAGCAAATAGATATAGCGAGAAAAAAAATTGTGTACTTAATGTCATCAGGAAACATATCTATTTATTCATTTAGTTCAGGTTTTCACAATTTAGGAAATTTATATACTTTATTATATGTTATTCTTAAGTATCTAATATTTGTTAGCTGACTTTGTTATGAAACTATTCGAAGTTAGCTTATTTTTGTGATAAGAACATGTAATGTAAGATATTTTAAAATGCATTTTTTAAGCTTCACGCTGTATCGCGCACATAGCGGAGTAGGGAGAAGGAACCTTGGAACCTACTATCGAGAGACTCTGTTCCCATTAAGACCCTTAATACATTTATTTTATTTTATTTCAATACAAGATAATTTGTATTTAGCGCTCATATATTCTGTTTCAAACGATAATTAATAATTATGTTTCTATTACTGAGTGTTGACTACCGGGGCCTCAGTTTGTTAATACAAATTTAAAGCAATTTGAACATGCCACTCAAGACGCAATACCTCAAAAATTCTATGGAAAACGGTAAACAGAGTGCCTTAACATTAGATTATCTCTGCCTACCCCGCTATATGCGAGATACATCGCGCAGAAAAAAAGTTAAATTTTAATTAAAAGCCCATTTTAAATTCATAAAATTCCATTTATGAACGCTAAGTTGCGTAAGTGTATATATGATACTTAAAAATTCAAGAATGTCCTCCAATCCTTAAAAATTTCAGAAGTTATTTATAAAAACATAACAAAAAAATATTATTTTAAAAATAGTATTACTACTCTTCAGACATCTATTATATTTTATTCTGTTGGGAAAACATTTGCACATTTAAAGACATTCCACAGTTGATGACTGTACATAACGCGTCATATTAGAAAATAAAATAAACAGGTCAAAGAACTTATTTTTGTTTTGAGGCCAGTCGTGGCGCAGCGGCACAAAGTGTGACTGTAAAATCGACTGGTTGTGGGTTCGATCCCCACTCGACGAAATGAAATATTTACTTAAATTTATATTTCCATTTCTTCGCTCTGGTGTCGAGGCTAAACGCGGCGTTGAGTTCTGTCACTCAGCACGCAATCGGCAGAAAGTGGGGAACGGAGTGTCTTAACATTAGGTTCCCTCTGCCTACCCTGCTGTGTGCGGGATACAGCGTGAAGCTCATTTATTTATTTTTTTATTTTTGTTTTTATTATCAGCTTCAAGCTTTTTCTACGTAGCAAGGTGTGCAGAGGAAATATATCCATACATAAAGATTTTATTTATTGTGACATTAGAACACAGATACATCACGTCGAGTATACTCCAATTGCGCTACAAAAGGCATAAGAATGTATGTTTTAACAAATTAAATAATATTTAAAAAATATTTACTACTTATAAATCATATTATTATTTTTTATCTATGAACAAAAATGTATAGCCATTTACTAGAAAGACATCACTTGAATTAACTACTAACTACCTCCTGTGACTATGATGTACTAACATTATTTCATATTTACTAGTCAATAAATCACTCTGCTCCTATCTGTGCATTTTCTTATCAAAGTTTACATATATTACACATATTATATATGTTTGTTAGCCTTCAACGATTAAAGAAATTAAATTGGTACATCGGTGGTGTTTGAGGCCTATCATGGTATAGGGGCACAAGCGTGTGACTGTAAACCCGGGTGGTTTACAGTTGTGAGCCCGGTTCTCACTCGCATCGTCGATTCAAAGCGCGGCGTTAAGTTCCGCTACTCAAAATGTAATACTCCCAAAAATCGGCGAAAAGTGGTGAGCGGAGTCTGCCTACCCTGCTACTGCTACAAAATATCTAAATTTTTCGCTTAATACATTGTTTCTTTATTTTTAAGTTAACATATACGCATAGATATGCACATGCATTCATGCACGAGCATATATAATTTTATCAATATTTTTAAAAGAAAAAATAAATTTAATTAGTATATAGATTTCATTTTATCATTTGAAGCAATGTTTTCTTTATATTACGTTTTAGACAATCATGCCAAATATAAAAGTGTAACAATATATACTGTAGACAAAAAATATTATATATGTAGGTGTAAATAAAAAAATACCATCAGCTTCACGCTGTATCCCGTACACAGCAGGGTAGGCAGGGAACCTAGTGTTAAGACACTCCCTTCCCCATTTGCCGAAAGTGCAATTATCGAAATTTAAAATGTTAGCTTTAAAAAATATTGCCAGAGCCTGTTTTAAAATAATTCACGTTACGGTAGTCTCCCCTAAAATCGTGCAAAAACTCAACAACCGCAAAGAATTTTAACAATATCTTTATTTCTTTAGTAATGGTCTTTGTTATATATTTTTTTCTATCAACTATTCTTTTCCTATAACAACCATAACAAAGTTTCAAGCGGATAGCCTATCTATCAATTTAGGCAAAAACCAGACACCTAATTTCGAACAAACGCCGATAATTTAAAACCTAAATCCGGAAAATAAGCGCAACTTTTATCCAAAAAGTAAACACGATATTTCATGCTTTAGTAGTTACTAGGAATTCTTAGTATTTTTGTTGATGGAAAAAAAGTTTATAATATACTTTGAAAAGTAATAGTATCTGTGTTGAGGCCAGTCGTGGCGCAGTGGCACAAAGTGTGACTGTAAAACCGACTGGTTGTGGGTTCGATCCCCACTCGAGGATATGAAATATTTACTTAAATTTATATTTCCATTTCTTCGCTCTGGTGTCGAGGCAAAGCGCGGCATTGAGTTCTGCCACTCAACACACAATGTCTCCAAAATTCGGCAGAAAGTGGGGAACGGAGTGTTTAACACTAGGTTGTGTGCGGGATACAGTGTGAAGCTAATTTAATTTAATTTTTTTATCTGTGCTGCTATTATCCATTAATCATAACGCTTTAGACGAAACGAAGGAGGTAGGTATGTCTGTCTGTAATATCAACATTCACCGGAAACGCTACCGGTATCTAGAAGGCGATCTATCTGTTAATTAAGTCTATCGATACAATGCTGGCAATGTCCTGTGATCGCATTTCGCCCACTCATCGCAGCTGCTTGATAAATACATGACAAACATACAAAACGATTGAAATTAAAAAAAAATAAACAGTGAATACAATTTATGATTTACACATCACTAGTACGATCAATATATCATTGTTTTTATGAAAAAAAAAACTAAAAAATGTAGAGATAGGTTGATAATAACTTGGTTTAGTATAATATACAACGATAATAAGTCGATCAGAAAAAGTACAGGCACGCCCAGAATGCCATACAAGGTACAACGAGGCCTACCTAAACAAATATGAAAAATGACAAGTATGGAAGCAGCTTTAATTGCATTATTGCTGATCAAAAACATAATCTATTTAATATCCAATATTCAATTACGTACATGTATTTTATTTAAAAAAAATAACGTTTTTAGTGTCAAAAAAAATCGCATAAAAGTAGCAAAAAACATATGCCGTCGGAAGTAAAAACTTTAGGTATAGTAATTAAAAGTATATTTTATTTTTTGAAATATAATATATGCTCATATGAACTTTTAAGGTATAAGTAACAGATTATGTGGAGATATGAAATTATTATTATTTAAACATTCTAAATAGATTCTTATAAGAATTTTCATTACTCAAAAAAAATATAGTTAAAGTGATTAATAAACACTAAGTTTTTTCAACAACGAGCTATTTATAATCGTTATAGGTTATTATATATGCTTCATAAATTAAATATAAACATTTTAAATGTTCATTTTTGTGGTAAAATACCTTAATAGTTCATATTTTGTTTACTAAAATGACTTAACGCGTTTGTAGGTCTACTATCGAATATAGTAGATACGATTAAAAACTAAACTTATATAAATTCTTATCTATATTAACATGAACTATTTTATATATAAAAATTCGGAACAAAAATAACTCAAATTATTTTCTTTATTTACATACATGTTTTTTTACAAAAACACATATAGTATTTTTTTTATGTTTATCAATAGAAAACTGACTTACCGTTGGGTGAAATATTGAGTGGCTGGGTGATGGACGCGGGCACTGGCGGCGCCGGCTCCATCTTCCAAGAGGCGCAGCACGAGGCGGGCGAGAACTCAGGTGTAGGGCCGCTGCCCGCCGATATCAACATGGTCGAGCCACCGTCGCCAGCATACGCAACAGTATCAACACAACAGTTCACGATATCAGTTCTAGCAAGGTGCCGAGTCGCCACGGAGAGCACAGTGCCAGCACACGCTCGCTCGAAGCTCAGTCAGAACACTGAAGAGCGCGCTTGCCGCACCGGCGCGCCCACTCGCGCCTACTCCCATTAACACGCCTCGGAAAAAAATCACCGACAAACAATAACAAAAAACTACCTCCGCTACCTCGACGTGTACTGTGTAGAGCTAGTGCGATACACCTCTCGCTCTAACGCTACTAATTCGATTTCCGAACGCGTCAAAACTACGGCGGCCCTCGATTTATTTGCAACCTTCCGTCCTGTCCGATGTGCTGGTAGAGACCAATAGAACAGTGTAGAGTTTATAAAGATTGCAATACGGACTAAAATGCTATAAAAAAATATCTAATGTTAAGCCCTTTTGGTTTTCAACATGAATAAAACTACTCCTACTCGCTCTCGTACGATTCAGCTTAAGCTTGTACCGTATGAAAGGGACAGGTGCTCTACCGCTCGGTAGTAGAATTACAGTAGTGAGCACAGGTGATCTTTCACCATTTCTTTATAACGGAGGTGTTAATGTATACCTTTCCCGTTCTGGCTGATAGTAAAATTACAATGGCGACAGAGACAACAACATGATAATGATTACTTCTTAATTAACAGTAGATCTAGTTAATCATGCTTAGCATTCTAATAGTTACAGTAACGGGCGCGCTACATTCTAATTAAATGGAAGAGTACCTAGAGTTCTCGTATTAAATTTTATTACATACTTTGTGCAATATCATTTTTAGGATTCGAGTATAAATTATTTATGATATATATGGGAACGTGCCGGTGGCAGTAATCGTTTAAAGCAATATTGGTGATCTTTTTATTTCCATATATGTACCAATATAGACAAAATTATGTATATATTAGGTTGTATTTAAAATAATTAATATTTCATTATTACTTAACATAATTATTTTAACTCTCAAAGTAAAAAATATTGAATATTTTCTGCAGGAAGTTAAAATTACCTCTTGTGGTTAGAAGAATTGTACTCAAACCGTTTATTGGCAGTTTATTAGTGTATATCAGTGCAATTTTGATTAATTACAGGCAAAAGAGAATATACAGCGAGACAGATTGACAGAGTATAATATACAGCTGGTATTAATATTAAACCTTTTATACCGTTCCTTTGATGGTAAGTAAATATAGCTTCTTTGTATTAACGCTTTAATTCATAGCAATCTCGATCGACATTGTGGTTTCCTTGTACAGTTTTTCTTTAGCTTCTGTAAGGACGGTAGTTAAATAATTACACATAATGTGTACATTTGTTTGAAAATAGCAAAGTGTGTTAAATATTTTTTATTATGTACTTTATTTAATTAAAAATGCGCTTGTGGTGCAGGTGGCAGCTCTGTTTGTACTCGTAATGGTTATGGGTTCGATAATAGCTAAGGAAAATATTTATATTTAAATGATTTTTTTCACCCGGCATGTGAAAACAAAACGTGTCTCTAAGTACCGCCGCTAACACACAGTGTTGCTAAAACGGCCAAAAAGTAAAATGAAGAGCCTTAAGCGATTTCTTCTAGTAGACATACTTAATGTAGAATATATTGCAATTACATAAGAGAAAAAAAATATATATAAATTGTTATAAATATACATTTAAAAATATTAAAAAAATAGTTAATATAAAAATTTTACAATTAATCTCTTACAATAAGAAATATGGCTATTAACTTATTATTTAGATTTATTTTATTTAAAAATAAAACAAATCTTTTCACAAAAAAAAACTATAACAAATTTAACTTAAAAACGCTACTATTACATTAATATATCACAAGTAAATGCTTTATATTAAATTTTTAATCAACAAATCGTCATATAGCACTTCAATTTATTCACTTAGAAAGTGAATAGAGCACTTACCGGTATCACACCAGTGACAATCACACCCCGCCATTATTCCAGACCTCATTAGACACTAATAATAGTGACTGTACATCAAATAAACGGATAAATACACTGATTTCTTTGTATTCTATTCATGAGAATGTATGATAAAATGGAAAAATGTAAAATAATAAGTAAAACTATATTTATTTAATTTGTAAGCGTAAAATAAGAAGAATAAAATAAATTATTTAAATTATAAGAACTACTTTGACGTAATAAAATAATTATTGAAGGTTTTTTTTATAATTATATATTTTTTTTTACATTTACCCACTTCGTATTACATATGAAAAATCAAAATAAAAATCAGATTCAGGCTGTATCCCGCACACAGCATAGTAGGCAGAGAGAACCTAGTGTTAAAACACCCCGTTGCTTACTTTCCGCCGAATTCTGGAGGCATTGAGTATTGAGTGGCGGAACACAACGCCGCAAAAAATCAATCCTCAAAATCTAAATTATAATTGAAACCAAAAATTATAGCTATAAGCAAACACAAAAAAAAATCCCAAAAATCCACCATTTTCCCGAATCCAATTAAGCTTGTTTATCGTGATACAAATAAAACATTTTCCACTATTATTATTTAATGATATTGGTCTCTTATTGGTGTAGTTTTGGTCGTTTTGCCCGAGCCCCGGCTCCCCGGGACAGGCGCCGACACCAGGATTTACTGGCGAGATAGCGCGTGGGTGTCACCTAATGAATATATTTATTTGTGATGCCGCTCGGCGCTTTTATCTGACAACAGCTGAAGGGCCGTATCTAGAGTCCTGCGGGTTAGGTGCCCTATTGCTTGGGATTGTTGCTTAAAAGCGGTAAACTATTTAATAATAATAATATTTGTAATATTTTTTTAAATCAATAAAAAAAAATCAGCTTCACGCTGTATCCCGCACATTGCAGGGTAGGCAGAGGGAATCTAGTGTTAAGATACTCCCGTTCCCCACTTTCTGCCGAATTCTGGAGGCATTGCGTGTTGAGTGGCAGAACTCAACGCCGCGCTTAACCTCGACACCAGAGCGAAGAAATGGAAATATAAATTTAAGTAAATATTTCATC